>SKCR01034843.1:0-81723 GCA_019454045.1 Zanthoxylum bungeanum
CAAAAACAAGTAGTATAAAGAATAAATAAAAATATTAAGAAAAATACGATGCAAGCGCACATATCGTTCAAGTTTTTGGCCCCGTTGCCGGGGAGGTGTTCAAAAAGCTGCACATCAACATTCCATTTGCAGAAGCCTTGGAACAAATGCCCAACTATGTCAAATTCATGAAAAACATTCTTTCATGAAAACGGAGATTGGGAGACTACGAGACAGTAGCATTGACAGAAGAATGCAGTGCCATCATTCAGAGGAAACTTCCCCCGAAGTTGAAAGATCCTGGCAGTTTCACCATTCCATGCATCATAGGAGAACATAACTTTGGTAAGGCTTTATGTGATTTAGGTGCAAGTGTTAACTTGATGCCTTTTTCTATTTTCAGGAAACTACAGATTGGAGAAACAATGCCCACTTCAGTCTCTCTACAACTTGCTGATAGAACGCTCGTATTTCCAAGAGACGTAGTTGAAGATGTGCTGGTCAAGGTTGACAAATTTATTTTCCCAGCTGATTTTATTGTCCTTGATATGGAGGAAGACGCAGACGTACCAATCATCCTTGGGAGACCATTCTTGGCTACAGGTCGAACCATTATTGATGTACAAAAAGGAGAATTAACCATGAGGGTATAGGACCAAGAAGTAACATTCAATGTTTTCAAGGCCATGAATTTCCCAGATGATGAAAAGAAGGATGAATGTTTCAGACTTGATGTGATACACAGTACCATTCAGAACTCCAATGCAATGCAAAGTTCTACTGACAAACTTAAAACATGTCAATTGCCTATGGAGCCTGAAGATAAAGTGTCTTGTGCACTAAAAAAGCCAATTCTTGCACTACAAGCAACAAAAGAGAAAAAGTTCCACCAGCTAAACGAATTGGAGGAATTTCACAATCAGCCTTTTGAGGATGCCAAATTGTACAAAGAAAAGGACAAGAAGAGACAAGATGAGAAGTTAGTGCGCAAACAACTGGAACCAGGGCAGAAGGTACTGTTAAACAAATCAAGGGTGAAATTCTTCTTATGGAAGCCAAAATCACGGTGGTCAGGTCCATTTGTGATCACCAAGGTTTTACCAGACAGAGCCGTTGAGATATATGATCCTGACTCCAACAAAACTTTCAAGGTTACAAACAAGCGTGTTAAGCACTACTGGGGAGAATCATTTGAGCGACAAAAAGAAAGAGTCACACTTTCAGATCCAGCATAAATGTTCGAGCAGTCACGTCTAGCTGACGACTTTAAACTTAGCGCTTGCAGGGAGGCAACCTATGCAATTTTTGTATATATTGTGATTTGGTGTGATTTAAATTTGGTGTGTTTAGTTTTTGCAGATTAAGACATTTCAGAATGGAAGAAGTTCTCGTAAATCTTCATAATCAATTTCCTTCTCTCCCTCAAAACTCTCTGATGAAAGTCTACAAAGCTCGTTTGGAACGGATGAGACTACTAACAATCTATGGTGTTCCTAATGACATTCGTTGGGTAATTGAAGCATGAGTCCGATTGGCAGGTGAGTCTTCTGAATCTTTTATTTCACATCTGCCTGGTTTTGGAAGAAGCACCTATGCAAAGAAACGTAGAGCTAAGCAAATGGGTGTTTGTTACAAATGTGCATGCTGGAATTGCAATACTCATTGTCGTTCTTTAGGAATGGTGTCTGATAATCGCGAAGAAAAAATTAAATTCATTAGGGATGGCTTGAGTAAGGAGTCCTTAGATGATATATCTTCAACTCTTGAGACGCATCCTAGTGGATATGTTCACATAGCCATTCGCAAATTACATACACAATTCCAAAAAGAAAGACAACAATTAAGTCTTGGGAATCTGACTCAAAAAGACTCTGTTTGCCAGTTTATAAGAAAATTGGATGGGAAGCTTGTCCCTGACGCATAGACGTCAATCAAGCCGCTATTTTTCTTGTACATCTTATATCTCTTTGTCTTTTCCTAATAATTGTAAATTGTTTTGTTGTTTTCTTTTATTTTCTTCGACATGATCCAGACCTTTTTGACTATCACGATTTATTTTACTGTTAACTAATAATTGTCATTTGGCAGGTACTAGTGCTATATTTACTCACCTTTTTCAGGTATTATAAATTCAACTAATCATTGCATTTTTGAAGACATCCAGAGTAAAACATGGAAGCCACTTCAAGAAGACGAGTTGAAAACATCTGTGTGTTTTGCGGTAGTAGTGTTGGTACTAAACCACAATACGTAGAAGCAGCACAAGAATTGGGTCGAGTCTCAGCTGCAAAAATATGCACTTAGTATATGGCGGAGGCAATCTTGGACTTTTGGGGATCGTTTCAAAGGCCGTACAAGAAGGAGGCAGTCACGTTTTGGGAATCATCCCAAAACCCTTGGCAGAAGCAAATCTTATTGAACCATCAAACGAAGAGGAACTGATTGTGCCAGGTATGTCTGAACGACTGGTAGAAATGATTAACCGTGCTGATGCTTTTATTGCTTTGCCAGGTGGCTTGGGTACATTGGAGGAGATTTTTATAGTGCTATCTTGGGCGAACTTGAACATACACCAGAAACCAATTGGGCTGTTTAACGTTGATGGATTTTATGATTTTATTTGTGTGTTTCTTGATGATGCCCGGAGAAATGGGTTCATGTCAAAACCTTTAAAAGAACTCCTCTTCACTGCCAGAACTGCTCCGGATCTAATTGACCAAATCTTAGCCTATGAACCACAAATTGACCATATCCTTTCAAAGATAAATTGGTCTGAGGACGATCGTGGTAAGAGGCGTCGGATTAATCTGGATCTTAACCTTTAATTTCCTGTAGAATTTCAGCTAACCAGGTACTATCTTCTACACTCTTATTCTATTGTTTAAGACATTGAGGACAATGTCTCATTTAGGTTTGGGGGAGAGAATTAGTTGACTAGTACCTTGTTTTTAGTTTGTGTATTGTTTTTATTTTTAGTCCAAAATTTTTCGAAAAATACAAAAAAAATTGAAATTTTTTCAAAAATTACAAAAATATTTTGTGTTTTTGTGTTTTTATTTTGACTAAAAAGGTGAAATTGGTAAGAGATAGCTGAGTAAGGAGTTTTCACTCCTGAGACGTATCTCAAACCTAATTCGGAACAAGTTAATTTTTGTTTATTTCCTTTTGAATTATTTAATTTGTGAATTCTCCATAATACTGACTAAAAAAGGATCTTCATATGCTCAGTTAGCAGATATTATCAACATGAATAGTAACATACAGACATGAGTTGTAATTGAAAGTTTATAATATTTAGTGCTCTAGTTTAATTGGAGAAAACATCTCAAAAAGTGATGGAGTAAAAAAAAAGGGTCTGAGATCCGAGTTATTAAGTCTGTAAGGGTGTTTTAACACCTAGTGCCCTAAAACCAACTGGTTTGGGAGTCACTGGCCCAAAGCTCGCTATATGGATCAAGGATGTTGCAAAAATATATATATCTGAAGTCTGAGTAATTAAGTCCGTAGGGGTGTCTTAACATCTGGTGTCCTAAAGCCAACTAGTTTGGGAGCCACCGACCCAACACTCGCTACATAGATGGAAGATATTGTATATAAATAAAAAAAATAAAAAAAAAAATAAGAAAAATCAGAAAAATTATTCCATTGCTGCAAAAAGATGTGAATTCTGATAAAACTTTAGGACAAAAATATTACTCATCAACTACACTTGTGACTGTTGTGGGCAAAAATGAGTTGATTAATATTTTGTCGACTGTGTATATGGAGAATGGTAAAAATAATCGGAGAATTTACTTATTCGGTAATTTAGAATGAAACAAAACAACTATTGACTTGGAGTAGAAGTTTCACCTGATTAGTCACTAACTTCTTTATTCTCTTTTCTCTTATCTTTTTGCTTTTGTGTGCATTAGTTTTACTATTTTTTTACTTTTGTAAAACGTTTGTGGGTATCGTTGCTGTAAGCCTTCACGAGACTATAACTCGTCCACTAGGGACACCTAGGGGTTTAAAGGCTTGTTGCATATGCTAAATGCAACCGTGATCCCTACGAAAGTGGCTTAGTTTAATTTTAATTGTTTATTGTATTTTATTTTATTGTTTTACTCGAGGACTAGCAAAATTTTAGGTTTGGGGGTGTGATGAGAGGAAAATATATCAATATTTACCGCCCATTTCATTTGTAAAATTCATATTTTCTTCTAAGGAATTCCTTAAGAATACTAAGAAGATTGTATCTTGTTTGTTTATTTACAGTTTTCAGTAATTAATTTCTGCTTTCGCACTTTCTTTTCTTTACTTTTCAGTTTTTACTTTCCGTAATTTACTTTTACGCACAATACTTTTCTTGCTTTAATTTTCAGTTTTTACTTTTTTGTAATGAGGAGGTAACTCCCCTTTGCTGGGGTAAAAGGTAAAACTTTTATTACTAATATTTAGATTAATCTCCCTTAATTATAATATATAAACTAGTTAAAACATGACTTAACGAGGATACCGCCATATTGGTCGGTTGGTAATTATTTAAATTGGTTTTAACCTGACTAAACTGGATACTGCCTGATTGGTCGGTTGGTAATTAATTATTAATTTGACTTAATCTGGATACTGCCTATATGGCGGGTTGGTAATTATCATGCAAAGTTAATATATTATATTAAGGGAGATATCTAAAATAGAAGTAATAAAAGTGGATCTTTTTACCTAAGCATTTTCTTTTATTGTAATTTTACTTTATTTACTTTTCAGCAATTTACTTTTCAGCAATTTACTTTTCAGCAATTTACATTTCAGCAATTTACTTTCAGCATTTAATTTTCTTTATTTAATTTCAGCATTTACTTTCAGCATTTACTTTTTAGCATTTAATTTTCAGTATTTAATTTTCAGTATTTTACTTTATGTCTTTTATTTTATTTAAGTTTTTTTTACTACCCGTAAATATATGTCGTAACTAAGCCAGTTATCTGGGGTTGTGATGAAATCCAATATCACCGGTTTATAAGGGGTTAAATTATAGTTTGGGTAATTTAAAGGTTTACTTATTAAGTCTTAAGCTTAATGCGTCTTATTAATTGGCCACTAATAAGATTGATGTGGTAAATCTAAAATAAACTTGACAAAAGAATTTTAGGTTTCAGCCTTAGACTTAATAGCCCACGATCTTCATTGATGATAGATAACCCTTTAATATATTTCCTTACAGGATAGACATATACTTTTCGGGTGGGGGTAGCCATAATTGGAACTTAAACTTAATGAACCCAGATAATTTGGTTGACATAGACATATGGTTCAATTGGGTTAAACTGGGTATTTACGTCTGACCATTGACATAAGCTTTTGCATAATTTAGTGTTCCAGGTTAGTAAACCGATTTATTACACAAACATAAAATAACCACTTCATCTTTAAAATGATATTGGAGGAAATCACAACCCTATATAGTTTTTAATATTGGATTTTCTTAAACCTACATTCGAGCAATTTTATTTACTTGTTTTTAAATTCAAAACCTTTATCATTTCAAATCAATCAATCAACATGTTAGATACTAGTAATCATTTGACCTCATAAAATTAATAGATTATGTATTAAGTCCTCGTGGGATCGATATTTTTTATATTACTTGAACGATACGTGCGCTTGCGTTATACGCGTGTGTTTACGCGGTCAGACATAAACTCATTGTTTCTAAAGAAGACATTATTTTAAGAATTAATAAACTAAAGTCTTTCTCTCTAAAAAAATATTATTGATTGAACATTAAAGACTTATCAAGGAAGTTTTGTCTCTTGTGGCGTCATCTTGCAAGTGGGATTCTTGAGACATCGATCTTTAAGGAGTCTGTTCAATATCCTTGTTGCTTTCCTGGGCGTGCATAACAATCTTTTGTGGCATTCATGAGCTTTGCTCCCGCCAGATTCTCATTAGTTGGTATTCAGAGATTTGATTGTGTAACAGGTTACCTATCTTTTACTTTTATGCATTTTCTTTTCTTTTTCCTCTTCCAAATTCGGTTTTCGGCTCTTATTTTTTTGTTTCAGTTTTTGTCTCGGTTTTCATTAAAAATTCAGTTTCTTGGCTTTTTTTTATTGAGTTTTCGATTCCTTAGTGTTCTTGAGTCCACTTATATTCGATCATATAAAAAAAAGTAAGCATAGATCATATTCAGTTTTCTTATTTCAAGTTAGTATTCTTGTGTTTTCTTTGCATATTATTGTTATCTCTAGTGTCTTCGCATATTATGAATTATCTTGTTTACCATTGATTACTCATGTGCCTTCAGACTTAGTGTATGAGTGTCATACACAAAAAGATTTAAGACTGAAGTTAGTAATCTAAAATATTCTTAGAGAGCAAACAAAGCGGATACTTTATTTGCGGTTTATCTATAGCCGCGGTCCATTCTAGAATTGTATGGCGACCTTGATTCGGGATCGTTCATGTGGTGACATAAGAATGAAGACACCTTATATGATGTGATCATATAGAACCAGACCCAGATAGAAATGAGTTTCTTATAATATCCGCTAAATAAAGAAATTCATTTTAATCTACTAGATGGTCATATATGGATTGATCTGAATCCTGAGTGTACTGCGAACTCCTGCATGACAGGCTATGTCCTTTGATTTACAAAGGTGATGTTGGTGTAGCAATCCCGATCAATAGCTACGTACTTTGGGGACATGGTTTGGTGTGTAGCTGGGGATGTTTTACATAGATATGAAATCCACTCATTCTTGCGAGAAGTAGATGAGTATCTTTTGTAGACACTGGTGAAATTTCCTACAGGCACTAGCGACAAACAAGCTCTATATACCTATGGGGAGGTGAATTGGGTTATGGCCTAAATATGCGGAAATAAAAATCTTTGCCGATTTTAAGTTATTTTACCGATTAAGCTTAAGGTATATTTTCTCAAACAATAAATATTACCTATATGCAAGTTTCTAATATATAAGTAAATACAAAAATAAACTTGCGATAATTAAAGAGTTAAATATATGATTAAGGTATATAATGATACCAAATGAAAATCGATATCAATAGAAGGTTGATATATTGCCTAATCACTTGCATGATTCAAAATTTTATACCAATTAAAATATGCATACTAATACAAGTTGGAGGAAACGGTACCAATGTTTTCGTGAATACAAATTTTACCTATAACTGTTGTCATTCCTCATCTCTTTGAACCTTTGGGACCAATTCGTATTTCTCTTTAAGATCCTTCCCAAAGCTCCCCCTATAAAATTATCAAGTGCACTTTGATACCCAACCTTTCTTGGGTCCATGGGGTTAACCTTGATTCGTTGAGGAATCTATGCATTTTTAATCATTTAAACATGCTATTTCTTTTTCATATTTGGCATTTAAGTAAATAATATCATCATCTAAAACATGAATTTTATCCATACAAGATGCATGTTCATTTTTAAGTGATGAATACTCTTTTTTAATCAATTTATATTTCTTTTTAAGCATTTCACACAACTCATTTAATCCATTAAAAACATCAAGTAAATCATTGTATTCTTGAGAGTTGTGTACATTTTCTTCTTCGCTTTCAAAGAAGAAATCCCCATCCTCGATAGCCATGAATGCTAGATATGTTCTTTCTTCGATCTCTTCCTCCTTGGATGAGCTAGAGTCGCTATCGCTCCAATTTGAAGTAGCTTTCAATGCCTTTTTCTTGGATTTCCTTTGAATTTTCTTAATAGGCAATCAGTAGTTATATAACCCGGTTTATCACACTCATAGCAAATTAATTTCTTGTGCTTCCCAGGCTATTTCTTCATTTTTCTCATCCAATTTTGACTTTCCTTTAAGCTTTGTGGATTTGAGGAGCTTCTTGACCATATTGGTTATTTGTACCAACTCATCATCACTATCTTCTTCACTTGAGCTAGTACCATCTATTTTTCTTGCTTTCAAGGCTAGATTCTTCCTTGTTCTTTTCTCATCTTCCTCATTTTGATTCATTTTGATCGCCAACTCATATTCTAGTAATTTTATGACCAAATCATCTAACTTTAAGGTGTTCATGTCATATTCTTATCTAATGGAGGAGGTGTATCTTCTATATTCTTTAGGGAGAGACCTAAGAATTTTCTTTACTTGATCGGTTGGCCCATGATTTTCGCCAAAGCGCCTAGATGATTTATAATGATTGTAAACCTCGAAATCATGTGATCAATCTCTTCTCCGGATTCCATTTTGAAACTATCTAATTCACACATGAAACGATTGATCTTTGATTCCTTCATTTGGCTTGTGCCCTCGTTGATCATTTCTAGAGACTTCTATAACTCATGTGCATTTCCAAATTCCGGAAGCTTGTTAATTTGACTATGATCAATGGCACATAGGAGATGGTTGAGTGCTTGAGCATTTGCGTAGCCTTGTGCAAGTTCGTCATCGGTCCATTCAATATGGGGCTTAGGAATCTCCACACCATTACTATCCCTCTCCATCGGCATTCTTACACCCCGTGTGATCACCTTGAAGGATTGTGTATCTACTGCTAAAATGTAGTTAAGAAACCTCATCTTCCAATAATTATAATCGGTTTCGTTGAAGAATGGAGGTCTTGTAATTGAAAATCATTCGACAAGATTTGACGAGTTGCTTCTAGAAGCCATGATCTATTCTCGGACGGTTAGATCTTTATGAGAATACCTCGCTCTGATACCAATTGAAATTTCCTACAAGCACTTGCGACAAACAAACTCTATATACCCAAGAGGGGGGTGAATTGAGTTATGGCCTAAATATGCGGAAATAATAATCTTTATCGATTTTAAGTTATTTTATCGATTAAGCTTAAGGTATATTTTCTCAAACAATAAATATTACCTATATACAAGTTTCTAATATATAAGTAAATAAAAAAATAAACTTGCGGTAATTAAAGATTTAAGGGATAGAGGTTAAATAAACTTGTACGGGGTAGACACAACTCCAGCCCCAGGCCTTGCATGTGACATCTGATACTGGATCGTAATACACAATACTACGTATACTACGCCTGACATAGATCATGTATTCCGTAGCAGAATATTTCTGGAGAATTGGGTAGACACAGTGCTTTGCTAGAAGCCAACCAAGTCTTGTAAATCGGTAAGTACGTGGTACCAGGTACTAGGGGTGTTCGCGGTGCGGTTCGGGGCGGTTTTTTTTCGTTTTTTACTTCAAACCGCGCGGGTTGGCGGTTTGGGAAATTAGAAAACGAAACCTCAAATTTGATAAGGAAAACCGCGGCGGTTCGGGTTGGCGGTTTAGCGGTTTGGGCGGTTCGGGTCGGCGGTTTGAATTATAAATTTTTTAAGAAAATTTTGTGTGTTTTCACATTATAATTGAAGAAAAAATTACATAATTTTCATTTATTCATTACATATTGTTATATGATCATTAAATATCTTAATTTTCATAGTTAAAGAAGAAGAAAAATATAAAATAATATTTAATTTGTACGCGGGTCGGCGATTTAGGCGGTTTGGGTCGCGGTTCGAGTCAAAATATGCGGTTTGGGCGGTTCGCGGTTTGACATGGGTCAAAACCGCACCCCGACCCGAAATTTGCGGTTCGATTCGGTGCGGTTCAAAATCATTTTTAATATTTTTTCAAACCGCGCGGTTCAGTTCGGTGCGGTGCGGTTCGATGCGGTTCGCGGTTTGACCCGAAATTGTGTTCACCCCTACCAGGTACGCACGTGTTTGGATAGTCCGATGACCGTATTTACTACCAACATATCCAGGGATCTCTTGGGTCCCATCCCAAAGATTCACCGATGATGTTTGACTCGAACAATATTAATCTGAGATTAATTTATAGAGAGAATATTAATCTGGGATTAATAAAGAGAGAAAATTAATCTGGGATTAATAAAGAGAGAAAATTAATGTGAGATTAATTACGGTAAGAATTAATCTGAGATTAATTATCAGAGAAAGAATTAATCTGGGATTAATTGCGTCGAGAATTTATCTGGGATTAAATTTATCGAGAGGAGAGAACGCGATTAATTTGGAATTAATCGGTAAAATAAATTTAATAGTTAAATTAGATTTTGCTATTTAATTTATTTATTTGGGCTAAATAATATATTAGATATATTAATGGAAATTGGATTTTAATAGGAAATTAAATTGGATTTTAATTTTAGCGAACGAATTAATTTGGAATTAATTAGCGAGCGATTTTCGTAATAATTTTACTAGGTATTATTATTTAAATTAAATTGGATTTAATTATATCGCGACGGAAAATTCGTTTAATCGGATTAAACGAATCTGAGCCTGAAGTGTGTTGAGTAAGCCCACTTGAATTTTGAATTTAAAGAGGACAATACTTTACTTACATCATTAGTCATTTTAGTGATTGACATGAGTGATAGGTTTTAGTGGTATCTTATAAAACACTCAACACATTTATTTTAGAAATTAAACACACTCTCTCCCTGGCAATCTTAGCCGAAATGGCTTTAAAAGGCATTTAGGCCGATTGGCCTTTATTTGATGAAGGCCGAATGGCCTTGATTGCTGATGGCCGAATGATTGAAAAGGCTAATATTGCCTTTGTTGTTTTGAAAAAACAAAATGGCCTCTGACACTTTTGCCTTAAAAGGCTGCAAAGTCTCATTTGTATTTTGACTTTTCAAAAAGGAAAAGGGCATTTTGCCTTTTTACTTCAACATGGCCATAGTCATTGACCTGATTGGCCGAAAAAAAAGCAAAGAAACAAAAAGGCATTTTAATGGCTTTCATTTCTCTAAGGAAAATGCTGGAAGAAGTTTTTTGATTTTAGAAATTGAAAGCTTTGCCTTTGTTTCTTTTTGAATTGGGCGAGAAGCATTTTTTTTTTGAAGATTTGGCCACTGTCTTTGTTTTTGAATCAAGACCGAATGCTTCCCCCTCTCTCGGGAAAATTTGTTTCTCCTAGGGAGATAAAATCTATTCCAATTGTTCTTGTTAGCACATAAGAGAGTTAAAAAGATGGTGATAGGGATACTCACCCATGAGTTTGGAACCACAATGAGGGCTTGGAAGCTTCAACATCCATGAAAAGTTTTGAAAGTCAAAGCCGATCAATGTAAGTTTATTCCGCAAACTTCTTGATTTATTCACACACGAATCACGCTTAGAGATCCCGTGGCATGTCTATGACACTTACATACGCCCACTCCCCCAAGCTGCGCTTGAAGATTTTCACTATCAATCGTGTTTTACCATGGCTCACCCGCAACCAAGAGTTTTACACAAGGTTCACTCCAAACCTTTACACTTTGAGTTTTAGATAAAGGCTCACTCAAAAACCTCTACAATGAGTTTGCTACGTAGGCTCACTCACGAATCTTTACAATTACTCAAACGATGCGATTTCACAAACCACAAGTTTTTTGAATAAGATGTTTGTAAACAAACTTGGGCACTCACAAAGATAAATAAGATTGTGTGAGTTGCTTACCTAAGTGATCTAAGCTCACTACAAATGTATATGAAGGTGTAGTGTGCGTGAGCTTGATGTGTGAGTGTTTATGAATATGAAGGTTTATGAAACACTCTTGTTTTTGCTCTATTATAAGATGTATGAAGGTTCTCTAACATTGCAAAAATGAATTAGGGCTCAATTTAAAATAAAATACAAAAGTAGCCCAACTTCCCCTATCTGAGACCGGTATGCCGGTCTCTGACACCGTTATGCTGGTCTGGCATTGTAACGGTTCTTAATGTCTATATTATAGTTTTAAATATATCTGTTAGGTTGGTATGATAATCATTATGGGGACCGATTTGGTCCTTGCCGGTTCTAGTAAACATGTTTAGTAATAGGCTCATCGATATGGACACTGGTATATAAACCGGTATGGTCCGTGCCAGTTTGGCTTACCGATATGATAATCGGCTTGATGCATGTCGGTTCTAGTGTGTATGCAATATTCAGATTTGACCGGTATACAAACCGGTATGAAGACCAGTTTAGGTCATGCCGGTTCCAGTAAGGAACTAGCCATTAGGCTTACCGGTATGACGATCGGTTTGGTATGTGTTGGTTCCAGTGGCTATGCATTCTTCAGGTTCACCAGTGTTGTGACTGGTTTGGTCTACACCGGTTCTAGTGAGTGTGCAAAATAGAGCATCTCACCGATATGGAGACTGGTATGAGACTAGTATGCCGATCTATGTACCAAAAATGTATATATGAAGTTTTAAGGCATTTTGTACACGAGCCTAATGCATCTAAGTGAATGTGCATGTTTCCTATGATGTTAGGTACTTGAATAAACAATTCACAATATAATTTAGAGCCTTAAGCTAAGACTTCACATAAATTCTTCAATATGCGCTAGTCTTCACATTCTTCGTTCTTTACCACTATTGTGCTTCGACATCTTTTTGTTATGTCTCGCTGTTGTGCGTCGAAGTCTTCACTTGTGTTGCATCATCAAAATCAATCATGCGATCATATCGCTAACGATCTTCCATTTTTTTAAGATGGAAATCCCTTAAAACTTGTGAGCTTATAAGAGTCCAAATTGATTGATGATTTTGCTCCCCCTCAATATTTGCTCCCCCTCAACGTGCGTCATTAATATAGTTCTATAAGACTTAGACAAACACATTAGTACATTTACTCCCCCTTAATACAAGGGTAAGGGTAACACAAGTTTTAATCTCATTTATAATGGTTTCTCCCTATTTGACATTATCAAAAAGTGGAGAAACAAAATATGTAAGTCTAAATGAGATGCAATTTAATATGTGCATTATCAAATGATGATACCAAAATTTATAAATATGCATATTTAGCATTTCCCCATTTTTCCATAAAATGTAAAAATCATGCATAAAACATTTCTCAAATTTTATACCATTGAATACCAATTGAACAATGATCAATGCATTTTTAATGATTTTTCTCTATTTTTATTATACCAATTAATAAAAAATCAAATATCCATGCATTTCATGATACCAATATAAAATTATGTTAATATATATGCATTTCATTTTCATTCAAATGTGTTAAATGGCAAATGCATGTTCATGCTAATCAATCAAGTATTCACATATATATTATTTAACTCAATAAATTCAATGTGATTCTAATTGATACCAAATGAGGTTAAATATATGATTAACACATATAATGATACCAAATGAAAATTGATATCAATAGAAGGTTGAATATATTGCCTAATCACTTGCATGCTTCAACATTTTGAATATATTGCCTAATCCCTTGCATGCTTCAACATTTTATACCAATTAAAATATGCATACTAATACAAGTTGGAGGAAACGGTACCAATATTTTCGTGAATACAGATTTTACCTATAACCGTTGTCATTCCTCATCTCTTTGAGCATTTGAGACCAATTCACATTTCTCTTTAAGATCCTTCCCAAAGCTCCCCCTATAAAATTATCAAGTGCACTTTGGTACCCAACCTTTATTGGGTCCATGGGGGTTAACCTTGATCCATTGAGGAATCCATGCATTATTAATCATTTAAACATGTTATTTCTTTTTCATCTTTGGCCTTTAAGCAAATAATATTATCATCTAAAACGTGAATTTTATCCATACAAGATGCATGTTCATCTTTAAGTGATGAATGCTCTTTTTTAATCAATTTATATTTTTTTTATGCATTTCACACAACTCATTTAATCCATTAAAAACATCAAGTAAATCATTATATTCTTGAGAGTTGTGTATATTTTCTTCTTCGCTTTCAAAGAAGAAATCTTCATCCTCGATAGCCATGAATGCTAGCTTTGTTCTTTCTTCGATCTCTTCCTCATCGGATGAGCTAGAGTCGCACTCGCTCCAAGTTGAAGTAGCTTTCAATGTCTTTTTCTTGGATTTTCCTTTGAATTTTCTCAATCGGTAATCGGTAGCTATATGATCCGTTTTATCACACTCATAGAAAATTAATTTCTTGTGCTTCCGTGGCCATTTTTCTCCTTTCTTCTCATCCAATTTTGACTTTCCTTTAAGCTTTGCGGATTTGAGGAGCTTCTTGACCTTATTGGTTATTTTTACCAACTCATCATCACTATCTTCATCACTTGAGCTAGTATCATCCATTTTCCTTGCTTTCAAGGCTAGATTCTTCCTTGTTCTTTTTTCATCTTCCTCCTTTTAATCCATTTTGATCTCCAACTCATATTCTAGCAATTTTTTGACCAAATCATCTAACTTTAAGGTGTTCATATGGTTTGCTTCTCTAATGGAGGAGGTGTATCTTCTATATTCTTTAGGGAGAGACCTAAGAATTTTATTTACTTGATCGGTTGGCTCAATGATTTTCCTCTAAGCACCTAGATGGTTTATATGATTGTAAACCTCGAAATCATGTGATCAATCTCTTCCCCGTATTCCATTTTGAAACTATCGAATTCACACATGAATCGATTGTTCTTTGATTCCTTCACTTGGCTTATGCCATCGTTGATCATTTCTAGAGACTTCCAAAATTCATGTGCATTTCCAAATTCCGGAAGCTTGTTAATTTGACTACGATCAATGACACATAGGAGATGGTTGAGTGCTTTAGCATTTGTAGAGCCTTGTGCAAGTTCTTCAATGGTTCATTCAATATGGGGCTTAGGAATCTCCACACCATTACTATCCCTCTTTATCGGCATTCTTAAACCCTGTGTGATCACCTTGAAGGATTTTGTATCTACGGCTAAAATGTAGTTAAGAAACCTCATTTTCCAATAATTATAATCGGTTCCGTTGAAGAATGAAGGTCTTGTAATTGAAAATCCTTCGGCAAGATTTGACGAGTTACTTGTAGAAGCCATGACCTATTCTCGGACTGTTAGGTCTTTATTGAGAATACATTGCTTTGATACCAATTGAAATTTCCTACAAGCACTAGTGACAAACAAACTCTATATACCAAAGAGGGGGGGGGGGGGGGTGAATTAGGTTATGGCCTAAATATGTGGAAATAAAAATATTTGCCGATTTTAAGTTATTTTACGGATTAAGCTTAAGGTATATTTTCTTAAACAATAAATATTACATATATGCAAGTTTCTAATATATAAGTAAATACAAAAATAAACTTGTGGTAATTAAAGAGTAAAGGGATAGAGAAAATAACACCGTGAATTATAGTGGTTCGGCCAACAACGGCTACGTCCACTACCCCAAGCCGCGCTTGGAGATTTTCACTATCAATCGTGTTTTTCCGTTGCTCACCCTCAACAAAGAGTTTTACACAAGGTTCACTCAAAACCCTTACACTTTGGGTTTTAGATAAAGGCTCACTCAAAAACCTCTACAATGAGTTTTATACGCATGCCCACTCAGGAACCTTTACAATTACCCAAACGATGAGATTTCAAAAACCACAAGTGTTTTGAATAAGATGTTTGTAAACACACTTGGGCACTCAAAAAGATAAAGGAGATTGTGTGAGTTGATTACCCAAGTGATCTAAGCTCACTATAAATGTATATGAAGGTGTAGTGTGTGTGAGCTTGATGTGTGAGTGTTTATGAATATGAAGGTTTATGAAACACTCTTGTTTTTGCTCTATTGTAAGATGTATGAAGGTTCTCTAACATTGTAAAAACGAATTGGGGCTCAATTTATAATAAAATACAAAGTAGCCTCACTTCCCTTTTCTGAGATCGGTATGCCGGTCTTTGACACCGTTATGCCGGTCTGGCATTGTAACGGTTCTTAATGTCTATATTATAGTTTTAAATATATCTGTTAGGCCGATGGGTAAACGATATGGGGATCGGTTTGGTCCTTGCCGATTTCAGTAAGCATGTTTAGTAATAGGCTCACCAGTATAGACACCGATATAGAGACCGATATGGTCCGTGCCGGTTTGTCTCATCGGTATGATAACCGATTTGATGCATGTCAGTTCTAATGTGTATGCAATATGCAGAGTTGATCGGTATAAGAATCAATATGAAGATCGTTTCAGGTCATGCCGGTTTTAGTAAGAAACTAGCCATTAGGCTTACTGGTATGAGACCGGTATGGTGATCAGATTTGTCTGTACCGATTCTAGTGGCTATGCATTCTTCTAGTTCACCGATATGGTGATCGATATGTGATCGGTTTGGTCTATGTCGATTATAGTGAGTGTGTAAAATAGAGCATCTCACCGATATAGGGACCTATATGAGACCAGTATGCCGGTCTCTGTACCAAAAATATAGATATGAAGTTTTAAGGCATTTTGTACATGAGCCTAATACATCTAACTGAATGTGCATGTTTCTTATGAGCTTAGGTAGTTGCATAAACAATTCACAATATAATTTAGAGCCCTACGCTAAGACTTCACATAAATTCTTCAATATGCGCCAGTCTTCACATTCTTCGCTCTTTACCACTGTTGTGCTTCAACTTCTTTTTTTTATGTCTCGCTGTTGTGCGTCGAAGTCTTCACTCGTGTTGCATCATCAAAATCAATCATACGACCATGTCGTTAACAACTGGATTTCACCTTCGGTCCACAATCGAGAATTTATATGATGGGACACTAGAAATCCTATAAAACGAAGGTAGAGTGAGGGAGAAGGCTCTACCCACCGATGTGGTGGGTGCCGTAAGCACTCTGACGCTCAATTCAGTAATGAAGACGAGCGATAAATAAAGGAATAGTAAGGTTTGAGGTTACCTTGACCTCCGTGGACTGTCGTGAGGTCGGTGGGCTGGTGTTTAAAGAGTGAGAGTCTTTGACAGCTCAAATAAGAGTGCTTAAGCTTTGAATGAATGTAATTCTGAATTCTGTTTCCTTTTATAGACTAAGGAATAATATATTAGTGGGAATAAATGTCATATTTATGAAGGAAAGGCCCACTAATATATTTAACATTCATCTTTCAGTGATGAATCGACTATTTATACGGAGAGCAATTAATTTATGAAGGGACATTTTTCGGTTGGATCCCTATTGGAAAATGGGCTTTGACCGAAATTGGGCATGTAAAGTCAATTGGGCTTTACCTGACATAGGGTCTGAGGTGAAAAGAAAAATATGCCATTGGCCCAAATTTGGCCCATACAGTGTGTCCCCTACTCTCTAAGTCAAGGAGTTTGTTTTCAGTGATGAATCGAAGTTCAGCCTTGATTCCCCAATTCTTGCTACAGTCTTGGAAGCGATGAATGATGAATTGAGAACCATTATCAGTCACGATCTCTCTCGCAACCCGAATCGACATATAATATTCTTCCAAACGAAGGCTTGTACTTCTTGGTCCCGTATCTTGGCAAAAGCTTCTGCTTCAATCCATGTGAAGTAGTAGTCTGTGAGGGAAAACATGTGGACTTGCTGGCCTGGGGCGGTTGGGAGTTTTTCTACGATATACATGTTGGAAAATTATGACCCATAGCGTCACTATTTGTAAAAGACATTATGTTTTTGTACAAATTAATTATGTAGCAATGGAAATTGCCTTTTATCATTTCGTAATTAGATTACTTAAATGTGTGAATGATGAAAGTCCTTATGATTAGTTCCGGATTGATAAGATATGAGACAGTATCAATCCATAAAGGTTTAATCATTAAATATCCATAGTCGTAGTATTATCGAGACTTGACATCGATAATGCGGAATAGACTAGTATTGTACTTGTGTGTGTTATGGAAGCGTAAAAACATAATTCTCATGTATTTAAGTATTGGATACTTATGCAAGTGTGATAGAAGGTTGTGTTTTACCGATGGTACGGAAAACAGCTTCGCTCTGAATAGACCCCGCAGAATCCCATTGGTAGTATGACTATGTGTCTATGGGAATCCGCATCAGGGTAGGTGTATTTGGTCTTAACCTGAGACTTGTATCGCTAGTCCTCGCGACAATCAATACGCTTTGGTTTTGGTCGTCCAGGACTTTAACAGGTTCTGTGTACGCCTCTTCTGGGTTTATTGAGAATCGTAGTGTATTGGATGTGATGTCAAGACGGAAGTATCACTTCAGTCATATGGAGATGATGGTCACGCAGGGATACAAAACTGGTTCTCTAAAAGGTTGCAACCGTCAGGATAATATGACTAGGTCATGATTATCCGATAATAAAGAGACTAGTTGCTGGTGATCCGATATATGCTTCGTACGGGGCAGACACTATTCCAGCCCCAAGCCTTGCATGTGACATCCGATACTGGATCGCATTACGCAATACTACATATACTACGCCTAATATAGATCGTATATTCCATTAAGAATATTTCTGGAGAATTGGGGAGGCATAGCGCTTTGTTAGAAGCCAACCTTGTCTCGTAAATTGGTAAAAACATAGTACTTGGTACGTACGTGTTCGGATAGTTTGACAACCGAATTTACTGCCAACATATCCAAGGATCTCTTATGTCGCTTCCCGAAGATTCACCGATGACGTATGATTCGAGTATAATTAATCTGGGATTAATTGCGGAGAGACTTTATCTGGGATAAAGTACTATTTGAATAGAAAGAAAGATTAATTTGGAATTAATCGATAAAATAATATATTTGATATATTAAACGAAATTAGATTTCGACGAGGAATTAAAATTAGATTTTAATTCGGGCAAACGATTTAATTTAGAATTAATTCGTTAGCGACGTGAATAGTAATTTTGCTTGGCATAATTATTTAATTAAATTCGATTTAATTACGTCGCGACGGAAGTTCGTTAATTCCGAATTAGCGAACCCGAGCTCGGGAGTGTTTGTGGGCCCACTCACATTTTGAATCGAGTAGGGCCCACATGTCACATCACATGTCACTTCACTTGTCACCTTAAGTTGCTTTTGGTTGATGGGTTTAGGTGAAGTTGTTGATGACATCTTTTACACTCCAAAGTCATGCCTTGAATGACTTTTACCAAACCAAGTTTTGGTATATCAATTAATTGATTTTTGAAATCAATTTAGAAAATCTATCACTCTCTCTCATTACCGAAATTGGAAGCAATTTTCTCTCCCTCTCTTGTTCTTCATTTGGCCGAAACTTTGCTTGAACAAGAACAAAAATTGTGGCAATTTTTGAGTGCTAGCACACACTTCAAAGGAATCAATACAAGGTGATAGGGAAACCTACTCTAAGAGTTTGGAATCAAAGGAAAAAGCTTGGAGCTTCTACTTCCACCTTGGCCGAATCTTATAAGGAGTTCTTGGAGGATTTTTGCTTATCAACACATCCAAAATCGATCATTGTAAGTGTGTTTCCGCCACTCTTCTTTGTATATTCATTCACATTTATATGCTTATTTTGATCTTGGGACTAAACCTAGAAACCCAAGAATGGTATCTATGAGCCAATTTGAGCATGAAATGAATTAGGGTAAAATTTGGGTAAAATCAATTTTAGCATGATTTGATAAAATTGATTGATTGAGTATGCTTGAATGATGATGTATTGAAGTTGTATATGATCAATTTCTTGAGAAATTGATTGGATCAATTTTTTGCCCAATACATGGCTTGGCCGAATGTAGAGATTACCCTATCGTCATGGTATTTTTTGTTTCTTTGATCATTGGATGACTTGAAACAATTGGGTAATGTTGATTTAAAATTCAATCGGATTGAAAAATGAAATCAGACAAAATAACCCTACAATGCCGTCAGCTATCTAGCATGTAATGACTTGATTTTTTGATTCAAAAATGTTGGACATAAGTTGAACAATTGGATACATAATTAATTAATTAAATTTGTATTTTGGAAATATTAATTTAGATAATTAATTGATGTATTACACTTTGGTTAATTGAATTATAAAATTTGGAATTTTAAAATTTGATTAATTGGGCTTGATTTTGAATTGGGCTAGTAATTGTTGTATTTGGTCATAATGGGCTTGGTTGGGCCAAGTTGGTTTAGGCCAATTGGATTGGATCCAAATTGGGCCTAAATCATTCCATTAAGTCCAAATATAACAAATGGGCTTTAAAAGTTTAATTGGGCCTTATGGGCCGAAATTGGTTTCTTGGCAAATGAGGGTGATTCCTTAATTGGGCTTGGTAATTGGGTTTGACCCATATTGACCAAAGCCCATGCCTTATGAAATCAATTGAAAGCCCATCGGACTTTAATTAAACAAACATTGGATGTTAGTTAGGGCTTTGAGACCCGATAAGATCAGATTTGGAATCTAAGTCGTTAAAGCACATTAAAAAGTGTAGTTTTTTAATTTGGAAGTAAATAAATGAATTAGTATTGAATACGAATTAAATTAGATTCAACGAGTAGTTCGATATAATTCAAGAATTCGTACTTTGAGTACTTATTCTCAAACGAGTTGGACTCGCGCAAAATCAAATCGTTGTTTGAACATTGGATGATCATATAATTCAAAGATTAATTAATTGGATTAGATTGATTGAATTGCATGCTATGAATTAATACATGGATGTGTTGAATGAATAGCGTATATCAGATGGATATTAGAAGGGAAATGGCAATTTTGGAAATTGTTGTAAATTTAGAATTTATTAAATTGGACCTGCGTGTCTAGCCTTATCTCTCATTATTTCTTTGTATTCTCTTCTCACCTAATTCCCCTCAATGTAATGAGGTTTCTATTATTGTATTATGTAATTGGGTAGAAGTAGAATAGTGCTAGCCGGGGAGAGGAAATGAAGTGATTTTTTCTAGGAACAAATTGTTAAATATCCATCCGCATATCGTTATTAATTTACTTCCGCGCCTTATTATGCTTTTAGAATGCATGCTTAAGGGTGTATGATGAGACCTAACAAAGATAATAAATTGGTTGGCAATTTACGCGAAAAACCCTCAAAACATATTAAGCATTTTCCTTCCATTGAGTGATTCTTACTCAAGATCCAAGATTGGCACTGGTTTGTTGGCCAAAGTCAAGACCTTTGTCAATTGCGGATGTGTTTGAATCATGAAAGCTTTGTTCCATATCGGTGTCTTGTCCAAGTTTTGATTTTTTGGCCAAAGTCAAGATCACTTCTTGTCCATCGACATTGATTACGAAGCTTTCCCACGTCAATGAGTCCCGCTTAACTGGAATCATTAAGCTTGTTGTGCCAAAGCCAAGGCTTAGTTTATTCAGAGGAAAAGGTTAGGAAAATATATTGGATATATTGGCATATATATTGTATATATTTTTCAGACTTGGAGGTCCACCTACCGGATCTAGGAATTGGATAAGATCCAATTGATCTTCGAGATCTACCTAGTTAAATATCATACAGCTTGTTGGCCAAAGTCAATGTTGTATGTTATTTAACGGGATCCTAGCCCACTAGGAAACTGGGTTTCCCGAGTACTCGACAGAGGGTTAGAGGCTCGCCGAAAAATAGTGGGAGGCTAGTATTGAATTTGCAATTTTGTTCAAATACTTAGCTTTACGCGCTTTCAAATATTTCGTCAAAAATTATTTTATTAGTTGGACTAATATAATGTTATTTTTCTTGTAACAGTTGGATTTTACCCTACATTGTTAATTGGATAATTACATTATCGCAGTTAAAATGACTGGAAAGAACAGTGTCCAGGACATCATCATGGGCGATAATGTCTTCAACGGCACTAACTTTTCCGATTGGGACATGAATCTAAGGATAATCCTTGGATCCGAGAGGCTGCTATATACTATAGAGAGACCTCTTGGGCCTAAGCCCATATATGATCAGTTGCTCGAGCTAGATCTTTGGAAGACACATAGTGATGACAATGCAACTGCTCAATCTATCATGCTTGCTGCTATGACTCAGCAATTCCGTCGACGGAACAAGGGATTGGATCCCTATACTATGTTGGGGAAGTTGAATGATCTACACCGATCTAATCTTAGATCGCAAAGATATGAGTTACAGAAGAAGCTCTTCCGCGCTCGGATGTCGGAGGGTACATCCGTTGAACATCATGTGACACAGATGATTGCCGATATCGAGCAGCTTAGACAATATGGATTGTCTTTGAGATAGAGACCTCTATAGATTTGATCTTGTAGTCTCTCCCCGACACTTGGATTGGGTTCATCATGAACTACAATATGATGAACCAATAGCAGACTCTTGGAGAGCTGATGTCCACGCTGCGAGAGGCAGAAAATGAACTTCTCAAGGGCAAGAAGCTCGAGGCGCACTTCGCTTCTACATCTCGGACTCCGAGGGCTGGGCCCAATGCGACTGGAGGTATCAAAAAGAAGAAGCATAAGAAGAAGGGCAAGGGCAAAGCGTCAAAGGCTTCTGGGAAGCCTAAGGACAAATCTCAGGATGTTTGCCTCCAGTGCGGGAAGCGGGGTCATTGGAAACGTGACTGCCGTAAGTACAAGGCGCTCCAGAAGGAGATAAAGGCGGGTAAGACACCGACCTCAGGTATGTTTGTTATAGAAATAAATATGACTACTTCTAGTTTTAAAAATTGGATTTTTGATTCTAGTTGTGGTACTCACATATGTACTGATGTGCAAGATCTACGGATTAGCAGGAAACTGGCGTCATGAGAGATTGACCTGCGTGTTGGAAATGAGACATCTGTCGCTGTTTTGGCCGTTGGCACTTTTGTTTTGGAACTGCCCTCGGGGCATGTACTTGAACTAACAGACTGTTATTATGTACCTAGTTTGACTATGAATATTATTTCTGTATCTATGTTAACCCAATGTGGGTATACTTTTGTATTTCGAAACACTGGGTGTTTTATGTATAAAAATGATATAGAAATTTGCACTGCTGTTGTAAATAATGGTCTTTATATTTTGAATATAAATAAATCTCAACCATATTCTGTAACAAACAAAAGACTTAAAGTAAGTCATAAAGATGAAACTTATATGTGGCATTGTCATCTGGGACACATAAACAAGACTCGTGTATCCACACTTTCGAAGAGTGGGTACTTGGACGAATTTGATCCAAATTCATATGACGTCTGCGAATCTTGCTTATTAGGCAAAAAGCCTAAGTCACCTTTTAGCGGTAAAGGTGTGCGAGCCACAGAACTGTTAGCCATTGTTCATAGTGACATTTGTGGGCCCATGTCTAGCCAGACTAGAGGTGGATACGAATACTTCGTAACCTTTATGGATGATGCATCGCGTTATGGTTATGTGTATCTTATGAGACACAAGTCGGAAACTTTTGAGAAATTCAAAGAGTTTCGACACGAAGTTGAAAAACAGACCGGTAAAAGTATTAAGACATTACGGTCGGACAGTAGTGGCGAATACTTGAGCAATGAGTTTCTTGACTACTTGAAAGAATATGGTATTCTTTCACAGTGGACTCTTCTCGGAACACTGCAATTAAACGGTGTGTCCGAACGGAGAAACTGAACTTTGTTAGACATGGTAATATCTATGATGAGTCGCACTGAGCTACCTATTTCCTTCTGGGGATATGCATTAAACAGTGCAATACTTATTTTCAATAAGGTTCCGTCAAAGTCTGTTCAACAGACTCCGTATGAAATATGGACATGAAAGAAACCGGGTTTCTCATTCCTGAAGATTTGGGGTTGCTGGGCATACGTCAAACGTTTGGAAGGTACCAAACTTGAACCCAAATCGGATAAATACCTTTTTATAGGATATCCTAGGGAAACCAAAGGATATTACTTCTATCACCCACAAGAGAACAAAGTTTTTGTTGCTATACATGCAGTTTTCCTTGAGAAGGAATTCCTAAATACAGTGATAAGTGGGAGGAAAGTAGAACTCGATGAAAATCGAAGTGATACTGTTCCTGGCATAGAATCCTCAACGGAACATGAACAGTTCATCAGGGATGAAGCTTTGTCAACGGAACATGAACAGTTCGTCAACGACATGGTGTCGACTACGATGAAACTTTGTCACCCGTTTCCATGATTAAATCCATTCGGATAATGCTTGCTATAGCTGTATATTTCGATTACGAGATATGGCAGATGGACGTCAAAACCGCTTTCCTTAACGGAAACCTTTTGGAGGATGTTTATATGTAACAGCCTGACGGTTTTGTCGTGCCGCGACTTGCAAACAAGGTTTGTAAGGTAAATCGATCCATTTATGGATTGAAGCAAGCATCGCATTCTTGGAACCAACGCTTTGATGAGATCATAAAAGAATATGATTTCGTTCAAAACGAGGATGATCCTTGTGTATATAAGAAGGTTAGTGGGATAGCACTGAAATTCATTGTCCTTTATGTTGATGATGTATTGCTTATTGGTAATGACATTCCCATGTTAACGTCGGTGAAAGCTTGGCTTTCATTGAAATTCTCCATGAAAGATCTGGGAGAAGCAACCTTTATTCTAGGAATAAAGATCTACTGGGATAGATCTAGAAAGCTGCTTGGACTCTCCCAGAGTACGTACATTGACAAAGTGTTGAAAAGATTCAACATGGATCAGTCTAAGAGAGGACTGTTGCCAATGTCACATGGCGTCACTCTATCTAAGGACATGTGTCCTAAAACTCAAGATGAGAGAGAAAACATGAGTCGGATACCGTTCGCCTCAGCAGTCGGATCAATCATGTATGCCATGATATGTACACAACCTGATGTCTCCTATGCTTTGAACATGTGTAGTCGCTATCAGGCCGATCCAGGTGAAGGTCACTGGATGGCGGTTAAGAATATCCTTAAGTATCTTAGATGAACTAAGGATGCTTGCTTAATCTATGGAGATTGAGAACTTGAGGTAATTGGGTATACCGATGTAAGTTTTCAAACCGACAAAGACGACTGTAAGTCGCAATCCGGGTACATATTTTGTTTGAATAACGCTGTTTCCGATTCAACAACAGAAGCGGAGTATATCGCTGCAGCTGAAGCAGCAAAGGAGGCAGTTTGGATCCGAAAATTCCTAATTGGATTAGGAGTAGTTCCGTTAGCAGCTGAGCCCGTTCTATTATATTGTGACAATAACGGGGCTATAGCGCATGCTAAGGAATCGCGGTCTCATCAACGATCCAAGCATGTTCTTCAATGTTTCCATCTGATTCGTGAGATCATACATCGTGGCGATGTGAAGATCGAGGAGGTCGCATCAGAGGACAACATTACAGATCCGCTGACGAAAGCCATTCCTAAGCAAAAGTTTGAGCGACATGTACATAGTTCAGATGTTAGATACTTGAGTAACTGGCTATAGGCCAAGTGAGAGATTGTTGGACAATTATGACCCATAGCGTCACTATTTGTAAAAGACATTGTGTTTTTGTACAAATTAATTATGTGGCAATGGAAATTTCCTTTTATCATTTCCTAATTAGATTACTTAAATGTGTGAATGATGAAAGTCCTTATGATTAGTTCCGGATTGATAAGATATGAGACAGTATCAATCCATAAAGGTTTAATCATTAAATATCCATAGTCGTAGTATTATTGAGACTGGACATCGATAATGCGGAATAGACTAGTATTGCACTTGTACGTGTTATGGAAGCGTAACAGCATGATTCTCATGTATTTAAGTATTGGATATTTATGCAAGTGTGATAGGCGGTTGTGTTTTACCGATGGTACGGAAAACAGCTTCGCTCTGAATAGACCCCACAAAATTCCATTGGTAGTATGACTATGTGTCTATGGGAATCCGCATCAGGGTAGGTGTATTTGGTCTTAACCTGAGACTTGCATCGCTAGTCCTCGCGACAATCAATACGCTTTGGTTTTGGTCGTCCAGGACTTTAACAGGTTCTGTGTACGCCTCTTCTGGGTTTATTGAGAATCGTAGTGTATTGGATGTGATGTCAAGACGGAAGTATCACTTCAGTCATATGGAGATGATGGTCACGCAGGGATACATAACTGGTTCTCTAAAAGGTTGCAACCGTCAGGATAATATGACTAGGTCATGATTATCCGATAATAAAGAGACTAGTTGCTGGTGATCCGATATATGCTTCGTACGGGGCAGACACTATTCCAGCCCCAAGCCTTGCATGTGACATCCGATACTGGATCGCAATACGCAATACTACGTATACTACACCTGATATAGATCGTATATTCCATTAAGAATATTTCTGGAGAATTGGGAAGGCATGGTGCTTTGCTAGAAGCCAACCTTGTCTCGTAAATCGGTAATAATGTAGTACTTGGTACGTACGTGTTCGGATAGTCCGACGATCGGATTTACTGCCAACATATCCAGGGATCTCTTGGGTCGCTTCCCGAAGATTCACCGATGACGTATGATTCGAGCATAATTAATCTGGGATTAATTGCGTAGAGACTTTATCTGGGATAAAATATTATTTGAATAGAAAGAAAGATTAATTTGGAATTAATCGATAAAATAATATATTTGATATATTAAACGAAATTAGATTTCGATGAGGAATTAAAATTAGATTTTAATTCGGGCAAATGATTTAATTTAGAATTAATTCGTTAGCGACGTGAATAGTAATTTTGCTAGGCATAATTATTTAATTAAATTCGATTTAATTACGTCGCGACGGAAGTTCGTTAATTCAGAATTAGCGAACCCGAGCCCGGGAGTGTTTGTGGGCCCACTCACATTTTGAATCGAGTAGGGCCCACATGTCACATCACATGTCACTTCACTTGTCACCTTAAGTTGCTTTTGGTTGATGGGTTTAGGTGAAGTTCTTGATGACTTCTTTTACACTCCAAAGTCATGCCTTGAATGACTTTTACCAAACCAAGTTTTGGTATATAATTAATTGATTTTTGAATTCAATTTAGAAAATCTATCACTCTCTCTCATTACCGAAATTGGAAGCAATTTTCTCTCCCTCTCTTGTTATTCATTTGGCAGAAACTTTGCTTGAACAAGAACAAAAATTGTGGCAATTTTTGAGTGCTAGCACACACTTTAAATGAATCAATACAAGGTGATAGGGAAACCTACTCTAATAGCTTGGAATCAAAGGAAAAAGCTTGGAGCTTCTACTTCCACCTTGGCCGAATCTTATAAGGAGTTCTTGGAGGATTTTTGATTTTCAACATATCCAAAACCGATCATTATAAGTGTTTTTCCGCCACTTTTCTTTGTATATTCATTCAAATTTCTATGCTTATTTTGATCTTGGGACTAAACCTAGAAACCCAACAATCCATCCCTCATTTCATGAATGGTCAAGGAGAAAGGATGAGGTTACGTCTTTCTGGTGGCAGGTTTGATACTGGGGAGAACCTTTGACACTTCTCATACTTTCGGGTGAAATATGCAGCGTCGGCTCACATTATGGGCCAATAGTACCCTAATGTGTAGGCTCAGATGCGAGGCTCCTTCCCCTTGAGTGATTTACACATTATCCTTCTTGAAACTCTGCCACAACATATTGGGCTTCCTTGGGGGTGAAACACTTGAGATAGGGCCCAGAAAATGACCTCTTCAAGAGTTAGCTATCTTAGATGGTGAATCTTGAAGCTTGTCGTTGAGTCTTTTGAGCCTCGGTTTTGTCTCGTGGGAGTGTGTCGTCTTGCAAGTATTTCACTAATGGAGTCATCTATGAGTCGCTTAGAGTGACTAAGGCAAAAATCTTAGTTTCCTCCTTCCATATGGCTGGTCATTGTAAATACACCATTGGAATATATTGGGGTTTGTCCCCCTGAATTATCGAACCGAGGGTGGCCAAAGCATCCCCATGAGTGTTCTCAGTCCTAGGAACTTTTGATATTATGAGTTCGTCAAATTTCAATTGAAGTTCTCTCACCTTTTGTAAGTATGAGGCCATTTGTGTGTCTCGTGCTTGATATGGTCTTTGGAGTTTGTTGACAATGAGTTGGGAGTCTGACTTGACTTCTATCTTTTTGGCTTCCAAGTCCTTGGCCAAAATCAATCCAACTGCCAGAGCTTCATACTCGGCTTAATTATTAGTGACTTTGAAGCCACACTTTATTGCCTGTTGTAGTGTGTTGCCTTCAGGGGCGGTGATCATAATTCCCAACCTGCATACTCACATTTTGTTATATCCATCGACTGCAAGTTTCCAAGTGGCTCTCGACTGGACACATTAAACTTCTAATTGAGTGGGGAATTTCAGGCTAGGGCTGAAGTTAGCCACAAAGTCTGCTAGTGCTTGAGATTTGATCACGGTCTGTGGCTGGTAACTAATGTCATGCTCCCTATGCTCCACAGTCCATTTCACCAATCTCCCAGAGAGTTCGGATTTATGGAGTATGCTTCTCAGGGGGTAGGAAGTGTAGACATTGATTGAGTGCCTTTGAAAATAAGGGTGTAGCTTTCAGGCTATAGTTTTTAAAGCAAGTACCAACATCTCTATCTGGATATGGCAAGTCTCTATGTCGAGTAGGGCTTTACTCACATAGAAGACTGAGAGTTGTGTCCCTTCTTCCTCTCTGATCAAGACTGCACTAACAGCTTGCTCTGATACCCCCAAATAGAGGAAAAGCCTTTCATTGTCGGCTGGCTTCGAAAGAAGTGGTGGAATGGTTAAATATCTCTTGAGTTCATTCAAGGCTTCCTCGCAGGCTGGAGTCATTCGAAGTTCTTCTTTTTTTGAGGGCAGATAATACCAAAATATTTTATTTATAGACTTGGAGATGGATTTGTTCAGAGTTGCAAACCTCTCTGAAAGTCGCATGAAATATTTTGGGCAGGTGGGAGATGGGATATTAATGATAGACTTAATCTGATCAGGGTTGGCATCTATCTCTCGTCATGTAGGCCTCCATGGTCTTCCCGATCTGTTGGGAGAACATCTTATTGACGAGACGTTGGTAGGTGGCTCCAGTATTCTTTAGTCTGAATGGTATCACCTTATAGCAATAGATACCTCTGTTGGTGATGAAGACTATTTTTTCTTGGTCATTTGGATGCTTGAGGATTTCATTGTAGCATGAGTAGGCATCAATGAAGCTCAACAACTCATGTCTAGCTACGACATCGACCATTGAATCAATATGGAGCAGAGGAATGAATCCTTTGGACATGCCTTGTTCAAATCCGTGAAGTCAATACAGACTCGCCACTTCTCATTCTTCTTTCGATCTGCCACGACGTTTGAAAACCACTATGGGTATTGTACTCCTTTAGTGGCCCTGTTTTATAGTAGTTTCTCAACCTCATCGTCGATGATCTGGTTCATTTATGGAGTGAATTTTCTCCTCTTCTGTCTGACAGAGGGTATCTGGGTCCAAATGAAGTTCGTGGGTTATCATCTCAGGATCTATACCTATCATATCTTCTTTTAGATCAGTCTTGGATTCAAGGTAAGCCCCAATTTGGGCTTTATGGTCTGTGTACTGAGGGTGAATTTGGACTTCATCAAGTTCCTCAATGTTATGCTGGTCTTGCACGATCCCACGAGATCCTTTCTGTAATTGCTATGCTGACTAAGACTTGGCTTTCAGAGTCGTTTGATATCAACTCCTTGAGGCAAGCTGGTCCCATTTGATCTTTTGGATGCCCCACTTGGTGGGGAATTTCAACAATTGATTTTTGGTGGAAGAGACTGCCCTCATGTCGTGAATCCAAGGTCGGAAAATAATCAAGTTGTAGCCTGACGGGTAATCCAAGACCAAGAATGTGGTGATTTTATTGATCCCTCATGCGTATACTAGGAGTGATATTTTTCCCAATGTGAATTTTTTTCCCAACTGAACCCTATGCACGTAGTCGACCGTCGATTGATTTTATCCAATTCTGCTCCTATGTCTGTACGAGCAGTGGTGAAGATGATGTTGGCTGAGGATCCCGTATCAATCAGCACTTGTTTGATCATAAAGTTTGCAACTTGTAAGGAGTTCACTAGAGAATTATGGTGAGGATTTATTCGATTAGAGATGCTATCGTCCGGAAATTCGATTGTCGAGTTGGTGAACATCTTTTCAATTGATATAGTAGAGAAGGAAGTCACTACTGCAGCTGCTTTCAAATGTCATTTGAAGGCTGAATAAGAAACACCATTGACTTCAGATCAACCTGAAATAAAATTTAATGTATTATTTATTGGTGGTGGTGGCTGGGGGTCGTGTCCCCATTCATCGATTTCGTCTCTTCGGGCCAATGTGGCCTTGCCATTCTCTGTACGTAAGTCTTTCAGATACCCCTTATTTAGTAGTTCCAGAACTTCTAATCTCAGGGCCACATATTCTGCTATCGTATGGTCGTAGTCTTAGTGAAACTCACACCATCTACTTGTGTCATTCCTGATAGAACCGTCTCTGGAGCGTGGCTGTTATTTCACTTCGTTCCCCATCTTCTTGAGGACTGAGACCAGTTCTCTTAGGGAAATGGTGAAGTTGTACTATGGAAGTCTTGGGATGTTATAAGAAGTATTGTCTTGGACTTTGTATGTTAAGGGTTAGCGATCAAAATCTCGGCTAAGAGGGCGATGGTCCATTCTTTGATGAACCCTTATGTCTATTGATTGCGGAGATTTGCCAGTGAATTCTTTGGGTCGTTAGGGAGGATTCAATATTCTTTCATTTTTTAGACTAGAGGAACTTGTCTCTTCTTATTCCCTTTATCTTCCTCATATCTGATTTTGATTTGGGCTCGGGCTATACTCGATCCATAGTGTAGCATCAGACTTTTGTTAGCTTCTTATAAAATCTGTTGTCTGCTAGTAGCCCATTTATGAAGTCTTCAACAGCAGTCGGCTGGTGGAGATCCGAAATAGATATTCTCTCATTGTTGAAACGAGCTACGTAGCCTCGTAGAGATTCTCCTTTCCATTGCTGAATTTCATTGAGGTCGCTTGTGATTTTCTCGAGCTTACAAGAGCTGGTAAAGTGATCCACAAACTTATCAGCTAGTTCTTGATATGACCCAAATAGTCCAGTAAGGTAGATTAATGAACCATGTGAAGGCTGGACCTGCCAATGTCTCTCAAAAACCTCTACACATTCCAACTCCCCAATGGTGAGGAGCCAGACTTGTAGACATCATCTTATATTTTTAATGGATTACATGGTCGTCTGGGTCTGTGGATCCATCATATAGCTTCATATCAGGAGGGCTGAACTTCCATGAGAGTTCAATGAAAGTAATGGTCTCCAAAAAGGGAGTGTCTGAAATTATTCTGACTCGGCTTTTCCTTATTAGTAGTCTGACACCAGGTAGGCTGGATAAAATTACCTCTTTGAACTCCTTTATTTCCTTTCGTATAGTGGAGGCGACTTGTTGAGCTTGGTCGGTTTACGAGATGTGTTGACTTCTTTGTTGATTTGATGGATTGTTGTATGATGGTGGATTGTCGTTGGCCACATTATTGAATGCTTCCAAGAGGTTGGATTGAATGGTAGGATTGCTGGGGTGATCCAGAGTTTCGTGCGTTGGGAGGTTTAGGAAATTTACTCTAATTGCTTATGGAGGTTCGTATTGGAGCTTCGCATGGTCAAGTTTTATTCATTCAAAGCTCCTAGTTGTTCTTGGAGAATGGCCAATTGTGCGATCACAGGATCTGATGTCTGATCGCTGCCAGAATCCATGAGTAGTTGTGTTTGAAAGGATTGTAGATTGAGAGATCTTCACTTGCTATAAATCGTTAAGGCCCTACGGTGGGCGCCAAATTGTAGACACTGGATTTCACCTTCGGTCCATAATCGAGAATTTAAATTCAGTAGCAGTAGCGATCCTGCAAAACGAAGGTAGAATGAGCGGGGAGTCTCTACCTACCGGTGTGGTGGGTGCCGTAGGCACTCCGATGCTCAAATCAGTAATGAAGACGAGCGGTAAATAAAAGAAGAGAAAAGTCTTAGGTTACCTGGACCTCTATGGACTGCCGTAAGGGTGATGGACTGGTGTTTAGAGAGTGAGAGGCTTTGAAAGCTCAAGTAAGAGTGCTTCAGATTCGAATGAATGTAATTCTGAATTCTGCTTCCTTTTATAGACTAAGAAATAGTCTATTAGTTGGAATAATGATCGTATTTATGAAGGTGGGGCCCACTAATATGTTTAACATTTATCTTTCGGTGTGAATCGACTAATTTTACAGAGAGCAATTAATTTATGAAGGGTTGTTTTTCAATTGGATCCCTGTTAGAAAGAGGGCTTTGACGGGCATGCAAAGTCAATTGGATCATTAGCCCAAACTTGGTCTAGGTATTGTTCGGGCTTTACTTGACATAGGGCTTGAGGTGAAAAGATAAATATGCCCTTGGCCCAAATTTGGCTCGTACATCTTCTTTAAGGGTTGATTCGGTACTTGAACGATTAGAGAGCTTAAGTCTTTCTATTACGAATGGAAAGATTAACATTCATAATGGTTATAAATAAATCATTCATTAGAGAATCAATGGTACTTAAGGTAAAAATAATTAGAGGGGTATAACAGACATTATGATCCGGTTCTAATTATGAGATACTCGTGAAGACCAATCCGTTTGTAATGACTATATCGATGGACACAGACGTAGTTCAGCTTATTTTATCTATCTATGATAACGAGAGTGCAACTTTGGATTTTTAGTGGAATAACTTGAAGTTAATAATTCAGAATATTTAATTAAGAGTTTAATTAATATTCCGGGATTATTGGAGCTCGGAACTGTAGGTCCATTTGGTCCCCGTGCTAGCTCGATATGCTATTGCAAATTAAATATAATTGGATAGTCCTATTATAAGCTCACATGTATTATTAATATGATAAATAATATATATGTCACACTTGGAGCTTATATTAATTTTAATATAAGATTTATTTTTCATATAAATGATTATAAGATAATTATTTAATTTAAAATATTGTATTTATTAATTTATATCTTACATATAAGTTAATAAGTTCCATTTTGGAAGTGAATTGATTTAAAATGGTGATTTTAAATTCATCATTAAAATATGGAAGTTACAATATTTTATTTAGTCAACTTTATAATATCATTTAACAAAAATTATGATGTTACCTAAATACCCTAGGGTGGTCGAAAATACCCTAGGGTGGAAATAGGTTTTTTTTTTTGACAACATATTAAACCTTAAGTATAAAAGGTTAAGTGTGTTATCCTTTTACCCTAATTCATAATTTCCAAACCCTAGCCACCTTCTTGTTCAAAGTTTTATCTCAAGTATTGAAATAAAAAGAGAGTGAACAAAAACAAAAAAGAAAAAATACGGTGTGATAATTTTTCTTTAAAGTGTAGAGAGATTGGACTGTGAGTTAAGCTCACCCTTGTTCACAGAAGAACATTCAGAGTGAGAACAAAAATCATCTTCTTCCTTTTTGCATACACACGACAGTGAGCAAAAAATCTACTCACTGCCGCATATTGATATATATTTTGGGACTCCATTTGTTTCGTGTTTAATCCAGAAAAATCCGAGAATGCAAAGGGTTGTGGGGTTTTTTTTTGTGAGAAAAATATAACATGATACACTGCTACATCACACGCATATTATGGGCTGTTGTAGGTAAGCTGTCCACACGTTTTGGGTGTAAAACGGATCAGATTTGAGCTACTATTCGGGGACTATTTCAGAGTTGAAATATTTTCAAAAATAGAATCAAAACATCAGACCAGAGGCTGGTCATATTTAGCCATCAAATGGAAAGGACATAAAAAAATTTCAAGGCTGATCCCGGTGCCTAAGCCACTTCCGTTGTGCTAGGAAAGTGGTTCCTACAATTAACATCAAGAGCGAGATTGAAAACTATTCTTAACCCTTCACTTTTTATTAATAGTTTATGTTTTTAATTTTTATACGAGATATAAATTGATTGTATGCATGTTATGATGAGTAGGCATATTTTAATGTTCATGTGATGAATGATTGTTTTAGATTTATGAGATGAATGTATTGCATTGATCGTAAATTTTTTCGGCTCTTATTTTGTGTTAATTTTGATTTTGGGAATGTAAGGCCATAAGGCCAATTTTTTACAAGTGTTGTAAACTTATTTTCCTATGTAATAATATTTCAAGTTGTAGCATTCTATGTAATTTGGTGAGCCAATGCCGCAAAGGACTCAACACCACTCCATGGAGCGAGATTTGAAGACCAATGGATGCATTGGAATATTTTGTACTAATTAGATCAATATAGGAAAAATAAGAGCCCGATCAATGTAATTTTATTTTATGTTATATGTATGTTTATTTCGAAATATTTGAATAACATGTCATATAGTTTATGGTGCATACTCTTGTATTTTCACACGCCATAACATATTTTAGATGCATGAATATTCTATTCATAAAATGTGATTTATTAAATTTAAAAGAGTTAAATTGGAATATGATATGCATGAAAACAAATTAGTAAGATTAATTGATTTAATGATTTAAATTTGGAAATTCAGAAATTTAATACAAATGGATTTAATAAGTGCATTATATTTCCCTTAGTATATCGGATGGAAACCCGGACTTCAATTTCATAGCCGATTCCGAATGGATGGTAGTGTGGTCTACACTCGAGATACAATTTCATGTACCATTGGAATTTATAACGTGCATATATTAATTAAATAGCTTAATGAAAATTTTATCCATTTGTTAAATTTTAAATTTTAAACTTGTTAATGAACTAATATTTTAAGAGTTAAAATAAATTATGTCACTTAACCAAACTTAATTAAATTAGTTTAATTAAGTTAAATATTAGTGGAGACTAATGGAAATTAATGAATAACATTTAATAGTTAAAATTAGTTAGATAACTAATTATACACTAGTATTAAGTATGAGTTATGTTTTAGCCGCACATATACTTATAAACACTAGTGAATTAAAATATAGATATTTTAAGTAGAAATCTTAAATTTAAAATAATGAGTGGGAGAGGGATATACGACAATATATCATGCGATCTCCATTGTTAGTCCAAAAACGTGAGATTCAAAAGGCGCCTCGAGATGGTTTTATTTTCGTCCCCCTACGGATGGTGTCCATTTTGGGTCAATATCAAGTTTGGATTCCGAGAGGATAAGAACTCTAGATGTATTTAGTGAACTGACATACCCTATGGCAGCACTTCTCTAGTTAAGTCCAAGGGTTCCGAAATAACGGGTTACACTTACGAAAGAATGATTAAATGTTAATAGAAATTCCTTGATCAAATAAAATGATGGTTGGTTAATATAGGAATAAGAGTTATTCCTGCATATATTAATCAATTGAGATTGTCTCGATCTATCATGCAAATACTTGACCTATCATATGGCGGCACTTATTTGTGGGATGATAGATTTCTGTGACATAGTTATTCTTTTAGGTTTCTAATTCATTATGCATGGTTTATTCAACATCTTTGATGATGGAGTCATTGCAGGGCATGTTCGGGCAGTCTTCGCAGCGTCATGAAGCTATGGTCTCATTGATGACTGCTAGGATAAGGAAGGGACATCGCTCCAAGAGCACGTCTTAAGGATGTTGACTTATCTCAATATGGCTGAAACCCATGGAGTTCGTATTAACGAGCGTACCCAGACGACCATGATCATAGAAACTCTTCCGAAGAGTTTTTTATAGTTTAAAAGCAACTATATTATGAACAATTTGTCTTTTACTTTGACTCAACTGCTAAATGAGCTCACTCATTACAAGTCCATGCTGGTGGATCCTCGTAAGCCCAGTGGAGAGGCAAATGTTGTCGAATCTTCTAAATTTGTCAAGAACAAGAAGAAAGACACTGGGAAGGCTAAGGCAAAGCCTATGAAGAAGAACAATAGAAGCTCAAAGGGTGCAAAGCCTAAGGGAAAGTGTTTCCATTGCAACAAGAATGGGCATTGGAAAAGGAACTGTCTCAAATACCTTGCTAAGCTGAAAGAGAAGACGGCCACATATAAATACGATTTACTTGTCATCGAATCCCTTTTAGTGGAGGATGATAAATCGTTATGGATTGTTGATTTTAGAGCCACTATCCATGTTTTTTCTTCTTTGTAGCTGCTTGATTCATGGAATGACCTTGCTGAAGGTGACTACACCATGAGAGTCGGGACAGAGGATGCCGTTGCAACAAGAGTAGTAGGAGTTCTAGTTTAAACTTTTTTTTTAATAATAGTTATTTATGTTTGAACAATGTGTTATTTATTCCTGATTTTAGCAGGAATTTGATTTATGTTTCTAAACTTTTGGATGATAGTTTTTCCATTTCATTTAATAATAATTTGGTTATTATTGGTAGAAATAGATTAACTATATGCACAATGTAGGCATTGCATTTTTGCATACCAGCCCGATGAGGAGTCTCGGAAGGAGGCACGACCTTTGAGTCGTGGAAGTCGCGGAAAACGATCTTCGGAAAGGAATTGACACATTATTGGTTTTGATTCGTTGAATTCGCTCGGAGTTCGCTCGTTGAATCTTCGTTTCGAGGCATTTCCTTGGCCCGAAATCCCCGCAAACCACTCCCATTCCACCAACCACAAGGCAACAAAATACCCACACCAAATAACCAAAAGCCACCAATCACAAATCGCTCTCAAACACTAACCAACGAAAATCAATTCCCTCACAATTCTTTCACAAACCAGACAAACACAAAACAACAAACACAATTCCATCACCAACCATAAACAAACGAAATCAAAGAACAAACCAAGCCACTAACAAACAAAGAAACCCATGCAAACCATTCCCCCACCCATGCATCCCACATAATTGATCTCAAAGCAATTCTTTCAAAAAACACAAACTAACAAAACAAGCCTTACACCCCACGCCCATGCACCCATGCTAGCCACCCTCCATGCCATGACCCATACTCCCACCATGCAGTGACCACTCTCTCATTTGCCTATATAAACCACCATTTTCTTCACTTCCGGGGGGGGGGGGGGAGACAGAGCAGAAAATACCCAGCACACATTGATCAAGCACTTAAACATTTGGAGATCAAAAACAGCCCTCATTCCCTTTACAAGTCACGCCCAAAGCCCTTCATCCACTGCCCATCTTCACGCCCTTCACCACTTCCAAATCAGCCCCTGTCTTCAAGCAACTCACTGCCTCATCCAGCCCTTCATCCACACGCCTAAGTCAGCACCTTCACTGCCTTCCATTCAGCCATACAATCCACGCCTTCACTACTCCCATTCAGGCCAGCGCACACTACCTAATTAAACCCCTAACCTTCACACATTATGCCTCTCAACCAGCGTACCTACAGCCCCTGGAACAAGCCTTCAAACACGCCCTCACTGCCTCATTTAACCCCTGGAACTCACGCCTAAATAACCCTCATTTAGCCTCTAATATTCACACACAAACTGACCATATTTAACCCTATAGCTCACACATATTCTTCCCAGTTCAGCCCTCCATATTCACGCCCAAACCATCACCAAAACTGTCCCTAATCCACTGCAAACCAGTGAGCTAAGTGTAGTGACCTGAATCGCAGTGAAACGAAGTGGAAACAGCGGACAAAATAGCAAAACAGTGAGCAAAATGTCAAAACAGCGAACCAGTGGAATCACAGTGTCTTAGCCTTTCCGATGGCCATATAACGCACCTCCGAAAAATGACACAAAAGGTTAGACCTGAGGGCACAAATTATTGAATTTATTCACATGAAATAATGATTTAAAAAATGTATGTTATGATATTTTAGCATGAATAATTAGTTTAGTATGTTATTGAATTTGTTCACAAGAAATAATGATTTAGGGAATGTATTTTATGGTATTTTAGCATGAATAATTAGTTTAGTATGTTATTGAATTTGTTCACATGAAATAATGATTTAGGGAATGTGTTTAATGATGTTTAGCATGAATAATTAGTTTAGCATGTTGTTTGAATGTCTTCAAATGAAATAATGACTTAGGAAATGTGTTTTATGATGTTTAGCATGAATAATTAATTTAGCATGTTATTTAATCTAAGTTATGTAAATTGGTAACTTAGAAAAGCATGTAACTTATTTTTTGTCGCATGAATATCGTTAATTAGCATATAATGTGACTTCGGGTGAATGGAATATGTGTTCCTTTTGTGGTATATTGGATGGAAACCCGGACATAAATTCCGTAGCCGAATCCGAATGGACGGTATTGCGGTTTGCACTCGGGATACAATGCCCCGTACCACTTGAAGGATTCACATATTTCATTTCATCCAAACTTGTATTCGAGCATGATTAAGCCATTAGAAAGTTGTTTTATTTTTAGCATGATTTAATTATTTTATTTCGCAATAGGAGTTTGATTTACATTATGTTTAAGTCGTATTTATTTAATATGCTTTTGTGTGATGTCGTATGTTTGCCGTTATGAAAGTTTACTTTCGAAGCATGCAAACCTAGATTTAGGCTTTATAAGAATTTACACTACTTTGACCAATATGTATGTTGAGTAGACTTGGTTAAAATTGCAAAAATCCATTCATTACAAATGACATAAGTAAGGGACCAATCCAAACCCAATGGTTTGAGGTCTTCCCTTGCGAGGGGTGAGTGCGGCCTTAAATCATTTTCCCGGTTCACACCGGGTGGCGACTCCATTATTCTTCGGTTTAGTCCCCCTCGGGCTACTCCGTACTCCCAACCGGGTCACGAGCCTAGAACAGCATGCGTCGTCCAGTTTCTATTGTCTACAGTCTGGCGACTCCACTGGGGATAGAGAATCGGCCCCGAAATAATGTCTTGTAATGTTTGTGATTTGTTCTTTAATTAACCATGTCTACTGTGGGTTTAGGGAGTTTAATCTAAGTCATTCTTAAGGCTAGGTAATGGTTTGGTGTCTTCCTTCACTCACTACCTTTCTATAAGGAAAAGTTGTGATTGCACCTAGATAGACATCTACTTGTAGCCTACTGTGATGGACTAATTTGGAGGACTCGTTGTTTATTTCTGACACCAAGCGATTAGAGCCTAAGGGGCTTGGGTACTTAAGAGAGCCTCGCTCCACCCTCAATCTGGGGAATCTACAATGGGAAATCCATTTGACAGTCAGTCACACACCGTAACTCATTGGCACGTACCGTGAGGTATAAAAAAGGTGTGCTCACTTAGGCGTTTGAACCCTTGAGTGGGGAGTCCTAGTTGTGGGAAATCCTTCGTCAGTGAGAGCCTTTGTTTACACTCCTGAAACCTACATGTGAACCGTAGTCGTATGACCTTTAGAAATTATTTCTTTATGTTTTGTGTTTGGGATCATCGTCATTTGGATTCAGTTGGACCTCTTGTCAAGAGATATGAACTTGTTGGGCCATTTAAACTGGGACAAGTTCATGTCTTTTGACAATTGAGCCGAAAGCTTCTAAAATGCCGATGGGCCATTTTTTGTGTTTAGGCCTCTTATTATTTGAAGTTGTTTAGCCATGTTATCGCAAAAGTATAAAATTGTTGGGCCTTTTCAACTGGGACAAGTTTGCACCGCGCAATAATGTGATTGAATACTTTAAAATGATAATAGGCCAATTAGTATGAAATTTTTATGAGCTTACATATTCCATACATCGCACACAACTCATGCATCTCATGCATACACGCATCATGCTAACCCTTGTGTTTAAAAGCCATCATAGATACCCGTTGGGTTAGGGAAGAAAGAAGACTTGTCGAAAGACCATCAGCCAACGAGGGATCCCGTCTGGATCAATTGGAGACCAAAGTAACCGAAATTATTGAGATATTGCAAGTTTTGACCAATGTTGTGGTCAATTTGGCCGCACTCCTTATAGCCAATAATAGGGACAGATTGCAGCTGTATTTTTCCTGAAGGAAAGAAGACTGAGCAATCATCAAGGGAATTGGCGGAAGACCTAACCCAACGGGATGGGAAACTCATTCACGCATGCATGCATACACGTAACATATTTTGCATTCCTTTTTATGTTTTGTGTTCAAAGGTTTTGAAGAATAAAGATAGAAAGTGGCAAATGAAAGGCAATCAGAAGCATCAATATGACATCAGCGGTTTGGGACGAGTCCCAGGGTTGAGGCCCATATCAGTATCAGTCTGGGGCGAGGCCCATATCGGTATCAGTCTGGGGTCGAGGCCCATATCAGTATCAGTCTGGGGCGAGGCCCATATCAGTATCAGTCTGAGGGTGAGGCCCATATCAGTATCAGTCTGGGGGCGAGGCCCATATCAGTATCATTCTGGGGGAGAGGCCCATATCAGTATCACTCTGGGGGTGAGGCTCATATCAGTATCAGTTTGGGGCGAGGCCCATATCAGTATCAGTCTGGGGGCGAGGCCCATATCAGTATCAGTCTGGGGGCGAGGCCCATATCAATATCAGTCTGGGAGCGAGGCCCACATCAGTATCAGTTTGGGGCGAGGCCCATATCAGTATCAGTTTGGGGTTGATAAAAAATGTATGTTATGGTATTTTAGCATGAATAATTAGTTTAGTATGTTATTGAATTTGTTCACAAGAAATAATGATTTAGGGAATGTATTTTATGGTATTTTAGCATGAATAATTAGTTTAGTATGTTATTGAATTTGTTCACATGAAATAATGATTTAGGGAATGTGTTTAATGATGTTTAGCATGAATAATTAGTTTAGCATGTTGTTTGAATGTCTTCAAATGAAATAATGACTTAGGAAATGTGTTTTATGATGTTTAGCATGAATAATTAATTTAGCATGTTATTTAATCTAAGTTATGTAAATTGGTAACTTAGAAAAGCATGTAACTTATTTTTCGTCGCATGAATATCGTTAATTAGCATATAATGTGATTTCGGGTAAATGGAATATGTGTTCCTTTTGTGGTATATTGGATGGAAACCCGGACATAAATTTCGTAGCCGAATCCGAATGGACGGTATTGCGGTTTGCACTCGGGATACAATGCCCCGTACCACTTGAAGGATTCACATATTTCATTTCATCCAAACTTGTATTCGAGCATGATTAGGCCATTAGAAAGTTGTTTTATTTTTAACATGATTTAATTATTTTATTTCGCAATAGGAGTTTGATTTACATTAGGTTTAAGTCGTATTTATTTAATATGCTTTTGTGTGATGTCGTATGTTTGCCGTTATGAAAGTTTACTTTTGAAGCATGCAAACCTAGATTTAGGCTTTATAAGAATTTACACTACTTTGACCAATATGTATGTTAAGTAGACTTGGTTAAAATTGCACAAATCCATTCATTACAAATGACATAAGTAAGGGACCATTCCTAACCCAACGGTTTGAGGTCTTCCCTTGCGAGGGGTGAGTGCGGCCTTAAATCATTTTCCCAGTTCACACAGATGGCGACTCCATTATTCTCCGGTTTAGTCCCCCTCGAGCTACTCCGTACTCCCAACCGGGCCACGAGCCTAGAACAACATGCGTCGTCCAGTTTCTGTTGTCTACACACAAGAAACTCTGAAAATAATTTATATGTGTTAAGGCCATTAACACATAATTCACTACTCTACACTGAAATGTTTAAGGTTGAAAAATCTAAAACAAAACAGTAAAAGATTTCTCATGATGATACATATCTGTGGCATCTTAGACTTGGTCATATTAGCCTTGATCGGATAGATAGGTTGATAAAAAATGGAGCTTTAAGCCAGTTAAAGCTTGAGACTTTACCAGTCTGCGAATCTTGTCTAGAAAGAAAGATTACCAAGAGACTTTTTACTGGAAAAAGGTCTAAGAGCCAGACAACCACTTGAGCTAGTACATTCAAACTTTTATGGACCAATGAATGTAAGAGTCCGAGGAGGTTATGAATACTTCGTCACATTTATTGGTGAGTATTCTAGATATGGGTACGATTACCTAATGCAGCACAAGTCAGATACCTTTGAAAATTTCAAAGAGTGTCGTGCTGAGGTTGAGAACCAATAAGGTAAGATGATCAAAACTCTACAATTGGATCATGGAGAAGAATACTTTGATAGAGATTTCAAGGAATTCTTAGTTGAGCATGAGATAGTATCCCAGCTCACAACACCTGGAACACTACAGTAGAATGGTGTTGTAGAAAGGAGAAATTGGACCCTACTACATATGATAAGATCAATATTTAGTTATAGTTTACTGTCTAGTTCATTATGGAGATATGCATTACAAGCAACAATATATATCCTTAATGTAGTTCCATCTACGTCTGCTCCTAAGACTCCCTTAGAGTTATGGATTGGTCGTAAAGATAGTTTACGATATTTTTACATATGGGGGTGTCCAACATGTGGTGAAGAATAAGAACTACTAAGTTGAAGCCACGTTCTCCGGTGTGCCTATTTGTAGGCTATCCTAAGGAGACTATGGGGGTTCTTTTATAGTCCGGAAGATAACAAAGTATTTGTGTCGATGATAAGTGCATGAAAATGTACTTTGAAGATCATTAATTCAGCTTTATTATTGAGTATTTAATCTTATTTGTAGTATATTTTATGTTTATTATTAGGAAGCAATGGAACATGGATCTTGGAGCAATTGTACGTGTTTTGGGACCTTACGGACGCATCGGAATCACACGGGAAAAGTGGAAAATATAGAAAGCATGACTCCAGAAATTATGTCACGCGTCAAGACGTCTACTTCTTGGCGTCGTGACGCGCCTTCAGCATTGCTTCATAGAGTTTTCTCGAGAGTTGGGCATCGTGACGCCACTTTTCGGCGTCGCGACCCTAGAAACTTAGTTTAGTCGTGTTTTACATGTACAAGGACTCATGGACTTCCCTATATATACCTAAGCTCGTCCAAAAACCTAAGGAAGATGAGAGATACACAACCAAGAGTTCAAAACACATATTTGAGGGAGAACACAGAGAAAGATCCAGGCCAGATAGTATACTTCTCCATTCTCTTCAAGCTATGTTTCTTTCTTTTATGGAGAATAATCTTCTAGGTAACACTAGGGATGAATTCTTATATTTAACTTATTATATTCATGTTTTTGATTCCTGAATGATCTTCAATGTTTAATAAAATCGATATTTTGTTGTTCTTTATTATCTTTTGATTTATAATTAATCCAGAGATTGTGTTTTACTAATTTTCATATAGGAATAATCATGTTTTTTCTATGTGTGATTGGGGAACCCAGTTGTAATTGCTATTGTTGTTTTATGAGTTAATCTTCAGCTGCAGTATTTCCTGTGGGTATATTGTTGACGTTAGATATGTCATAATGATAACATAGTGTGTTGTTAACATAGAGAAAGCAATCATCGATTACCTTAGTAGAATTTGATATGTTTTAAATTGAAATATCTTCTGATTGTTGGTTTGGGAAGTGAAACCTTCAATTAAGTAATAAAAGGAATCAACTACAGAATATAGAGACTCGATACAAGAAGGATTCCTGATACTTTGCTGCCTTTCTCTATTGATAATTCTTACGTATTTTTCATAGTTTTTATTTTACATTGCCAATTAAATCATGTTCTTTAATTTAGTTATTGTTAACGTTCGTATTGAGTGATTCAGTTCCTTCGTAACCATCTCTTTGAGGAATCGACATCCCAGCTATATTGTGATAACCGAAAGTACTTTTTAGGCGTAATCAGTCGACAAACACTACGTTTCTTGAGGAGGAATATATGAAGGAGTTAAAACCTCAAAGTAAAGTGTTATTCGAGGAGTCACTTACTAGTTCGACCAGCACACCATCTGTTGGGGTGGATGTGGGACTCCTAGGGTCAAATTAGTGCCCCGCACAGCGAAAGTGGGTCTAACCCATAGATATCAAGCATGGGTGTAATTTTAAATAATTTAATAAAATACTATATTCCATTACGAGTGTATAGAAAAGAACCGGGACTCAATCGGATTCTGAAAGCTCAAGAATGGATGAAAACAAGATTCGGTGAGCGTAGCGCGCGCTACAGTGTACTCACTGAAAAACATTTTGTTTAAAAAAAATTCTTTAAACTTTGCATTACCTTTAGCTCTCTTTCCAGATAGCTGAAGATATTAGGGTATTTTTACCCTAATTTCTTCTGATCTTCCATAAACACTTTAAAAACACCCAAAATTAATCTTTAACATCAAAACCAACCTCAACACATGTTATAGAACAAAAATCATTTTTTTTCAAAATATTAAACATTTTTACAAAAACATAAATTTTTGTAATATACACTTGCGTCAATTTTGAATCCAAAACACAAACCAAATTAGAATCCCACAATGAAGTGACTCGTGAACAATTCTAGGTCACTCAAAGGTGGTCAAGTGATTCTATAATAGTATTCAGAGCTCTAAGCTTTCATATATAGTTCCAAACCTTAATTTTATGTCTATGTCTAACCTAATCATTTTGACCCAATTACAAACATATTGTGTTTATACTTCCAAAGCATCCTAACACAATTAATTAGCATAATTTCAACATTATGTATCTAATACATAATTCATCACTATATGTCTCACAATGAAAAACTCACTAATGAAAAAATTGCTTTTGAATAAGACCAAACTTACCTAGCAAGATTGATTCAAAGATCCAATCTACTTCTCCTTGTTGAAATGTTGTGGAGAAAATCCAAAGTTAACAAGCTTGACTCCAAGATCCAATCTTGATTCCAATGTTGGCAAGCTTCACTCGAAGATCCAATCTTGATTTCTCCTAATTGAAATGTTGTAGAAATCTCACAAAGCTTCTCTAACACTTCTCTAACTTAGGCTAATTTCTCTAATTCTTGCTTGTATTTAGCTTTCTCAAGCTTGATTAAAATATCTGCTCAAGCTTGCTATTTATAGCAAAACTTAGACAATTTTTAATTAATAGAAGTTTTAATCAAATTTTATGTGGCATAATCTAATTTGTCCAAATATGTATAATTAGGTGTGACTAATCACTTTTGTCTACCATTTTGATTTAATCAATTAAATCAAGACAAAGATTATGAAATAGATTAGTTACATGTCTTCTACTTTGATTTAATCCAATTAAATTAAGCCAAAAACACCTATAATTACATACTTGCAATTACCATAATATCCTCCTCAATGGCAGAGATAATTATGAAATTACGATAAATTCCTTGTGTAATATTGAATTAATCCAATTAGGTCAAAGTAAATAATCAATGTTATCCAATAACACTTGATTATCTTAGTTGATAAATATAATATCGAATATTATCTTTTATCAAAATTAAGCGGCTACCCAAGTGCTCAACGAGTACACTTCATATTAGGACTCTCTAAGTTCAGACAAATTCGTCATATAAGCCTAGCTAATATGTACGTAATTCGGCCATCTCCGAATTCGCGAAGGACACGAATGATCTTTCTGAACTATACAAGTCGAGGTCATCATATATTTTTATCAATCCCTCCATTGTAGGCTATCCAAGTTGTGCTTAGGAAACATAGAATACACCGTCAAGTTTCCAAGGCGTACATTGTATGTCGACATGTCCACGATTCTTCACAACTGATGTGATCCACCCTAGGTGATCGGCTTTGGCCAAAGTCTTAAGAATCGTTCGACTTTGGCCAAAGTCTTAAGAATCGTAACTTACTTACATGGATACCTAAACCCCTTATGGTACACATACGAGCTGACGGATCCTATCTTGATTCACACTTGATTAACGAGTGCATCAGTCCACACCCAACGAACATCTAGAGGGCAGACCATGAAATATTTCTGACATATATGGTATCAAAGTGTGGAGGATCTCAAACAAAATCAATGTTATCCTATCAAAAGATCACATATGCTACTCGACTCAAGAGATTCCTATTGATGGTGGTATTACTTCCAACTATTAGGAATCATCTGTGAGTCATTCAATATTCGGTCCAACCAATACAAATAGGTCTATACGAGCTTTCAAAGCTCATGGTATATCAGGTTAAACCATTGGAACTTTAATTCCAATATACGATATGTGCTAGTCTTCTAGGTTATAGAATTCAACCGTATTCCAAAACCAACGACTAGGAATATTTACTTTAAGAATAGTTTATAATAGTAATGCTATCACAATGTCGGGCCAACTAGCGTCCATTATTACTACATGACTATTCTAAGGTCGATGTCATTCTTAGCATATTTATACATCAATCTAATATGCATAATGACATTAGCATTAATAAGGTTTTGAAATAAAAATGTAGTTATTTTATTAATAAATAATAAAATGTACAATACATTATTCAGATTAGCGCTCCAAGTACCAACTCCAAAAAACTCCCACTTGCTTAATGCCAATTCGGATGGTACCGTAGTCTCATCTCATCCACATGTTTATCAAATAACTTAGGAGGTAAAGCCTTTGTAAGCGAGTCTGTTATGTTGTCTAGTCCTTGAACCTTCAAGACCACTATGTCTTTACGTTCAATAATCTCTCTAATCACTCGATATTTGCTTTCCACGTGCTTAGACTTGGAATGCGCCCTCGGCTCCTTAGCCTGCTCAATGGCTCCGCTATTATCACAGTACAATGGGATTGAATCCGCAATACTAGGCATAACGCCAAATTATGTGATAAAATTTCTAATCCAAAAAACTTCTTTAGTAGCTTCTGAAGCCGCTATAATTCCGCCGCCTCAGTGGTAGAATCAGATGTTGAGCCTTGCTTTAAACATCACCAACTAATCGCTCCACCGTTAAGGGTAAATATGTATCCTGATGTAGACTTTTTATCATCCGGATCTCTCAGGAAGTCGGAGTCTGTATAACCCTTAACTTGTAGCTCATCTCTCCATATATCATAAACTTATCAATATTACCCTTAAGATATTCAGGATATGTTTCACAACTGTCCAATGATCATTACCTGGATCAGATTGATATTGGCTAGTCACATTGACGCCGAAACTGATGTCAGGTCTCGTACATAGCATATCCTACATAATACTTCCAATACAAGAAGTATATGAAAATTTAGACATCCTAAATCTTTCTTCCTCAATCTGAGGTGTCATTTTCTTCGAAAGATGTATGTCGTATCGGAAAGGTACATTTACTACCTTGTAGTTGGTAAAACCGTACCTTTCTAACATCTTATCTATGTACGTCTATTGAGACACAACCCTATAAGCTTCCTAACTCTAACCCGGTAGAGCCTTATGTTGGAAAATTATGACCCATAACGTCACTATTTGTACAGATCATGGTGTTTTTGTAAAAATTAACTATGTGACAAAGGAGATTGCTCTCTTATCATTTGTGATTAGATCACCAAGATGTATAAATGATAAGAGGTCCTTATGATTTGTTCCTGGATTGAGAATGATATGAGACAGTATCAGTCCACGAAGGATAAATCATTAAATATCCCTAGTCAGAGTATTGTCGAGATTGGACATCGATAATGTATTAGGGTATTTTTACCCTAATTTCTTCTGATCTTCCATAAACACTTTAAAAACACCCAAAATTAATCTTTAACATCAAAACCAACCTCAACACATGTTATAGAACAAAAATCATTTTTTTCAAAATATTAAATATTTTTACAAAAACATAAATTTATTGTAAATATACACTTGCGTCAATTTTGAATCCAAAACACAAACCAAATTAGAATCCCACAATGAAGTGACTCGTGAACAATTCTAGGTCACTCAAAGGTGGTCAAGTGATTCTATAATAGTATTCATAGCTCTAAGCTTTCATATAGAGTTCCAAACCTTAATTTTATGTCTATGTCTAACCTAATCATTTTGACCCAATTACAAACATATTGTGTTTATACTTCCAAAGCATCCTAACACAATTAATTAGCATAATTTCAACATTATGTATCTAATACATAATTCATCACTATATGTCTCACAATGAAAAACTCACTAATGAAAAATATTGCTTTTGAATAAGACCAAACTTACCTAGCAAGATTGATTCAAAGATCCAATCTACTTCTCCTTGTTGAAATATTGTGGAGAAAATCCAAAGTTAGCAAGCTTGACTCCAAGATCCAATCTTGATTCCAATGTTGGCAAGCTTCACTCGAAGATCCAATCTTGATTTCTCCTAATTGAAATGTTGTAGAAATCTCACAAAGCTTCTCTAAACACTTCTCTAACTTAGGCTAATTTCTCTAATTCTTGCTTGTATTTAGCTTTCTCAAGCTTGATTAAAATATCTGCTCAAGCTTGCTATTTATAGCAAAACTTAGATAATTTTTAATTAATAGAAGTTTTAATCAAATTTTATGTGGCATAATCTAATTTGTCCAAATATGTATAATTAGGTGTGACTAATCACTTTTGTCTACCATTTTGATTTAATCAAATTAAATCAAGACAAAGATTATGAAATAGATTAGTTACATGTCTTCTACTTTGATTTAATCCAATTAAATTAAGCCAAAAACACCTATAATTACATACTTGTAATTACCATAATATCCTCAAATGGCAGAGATAATTATGAAATTACGATAAATTCCTTGTGTAAATATTGAATTAATCCAATTAGGTCAAAGTAAATAATCAATGTTATCCAATAACACTTGATTATCTTAGTTGATAACTATAATATCGAATATTATCTTTTATCAAAATTAAGCGGCTACCCAAGTGCTCAACGAGTACACTTCATATTAGGACTCTCTAAGTTCAGACAAATTCGTCATATAAGCCTAGCTAATATGTACGTAATTCGGCCATCTCCGAATTCGCGAAGGACACGAATGATCTTTCTGAACTATACAAGTCGAGGTCATGACATATTTTTATCAATCCCTCCATTGTAGGCTATCCAAGTTGTGCTTAGGAAACATAGAATACACCATCAAGTTTCCAAGGCGCACATCGTATGTCGACATGTCCACGATTCATCACAACTGATGTGATCCACCCTAGGTGATCGGCTTTGGCCAAAGTCTTAGAATCGTTCGGCTTTGGCCAAGTCTTAAGAATCGTAACTTACTTACATGGATACCTAAACCCCTTATGGTACACATACGAGCTGACGGATCCTATCTTGATTCACACTTGATTAACGAGTGCATCAGTCCACACCCAACGAACATCTAGAGGGCAGACCATGAATGATTTCTGACATATATGGTATCAAAGTGTGGAGGATCTCAAACAAAATCAATGTTATCCTATCAAAAGATCACATATGCTACTCGACTCAAGGAGATTCCTATTGACGGTGGTATGTACTTCCAACTATTAGGAATCATCTGTGAGTCATTCAATATTCGGTCCAACCAATACAAATAGGTCTATACGAGCTTTCAAAGCTCATGGTATATCAGGTTAAACCATTGGAACTTTAATTCCAATATACGATATGTGCTAGTCTTCTAGGTTATAGGAATTCAACCGTATTCCAAAACCAACGACTAGGAATATTTACTTTAAGAATAGTTTATAATAGTAATATTATCACAATGTCGGGCCAACTAGCGTCCATTATTACTACATGACTATTCTAAGGTCGATGTCATTCTAAGCATATTTATACATCAATCTAATATGCATAATGACATTAGCATTAATAAGGTTTTGAAATAAAAATGTAGTTATTTTATTAATAATAAATAAAATGTACAATACATATTCAGATTGGCGCTCCAAGTACCAACTCCAACAAACTCCCACTTTCTTAATGCCAATTCGGATGGTACCGTAGTCTCATCTCATCCACATGTTTATCAAATAACTTATGAGGTAAAGCCTTTGTAAGCGAGTCTGTTATGTTGTCTAGTCCTTGAACCTTCAAGACCACTATGTCTTTACGTTCAATAATCTCTCTAATCACTGGATATTTGCTTTCCACGTGCTTAGACTTGGAATGCACCCTCGGCTCCTTAGCCTGCTCAATGGCTCCGCTATTATCACAGTACAATATGATTGAATCCGCAATACTAGGCATAACGCCAAATTATGTGATAAAATTTCTAATCCAAAAAACTTCTTTAGTAGCTTCTGAAGCCGCTATAAATTCCGCCTCAGTGGTAGAATCAGATGTTGAGCCTTGCTTTGAACATCACCAACTAATCGCTCCACCGTTAAGGGTAAATATGTATCCTGATGTAGACTTTTTATCATCCGGATCTCTCAGGAAGTCGGAGTCTGTATAACCCTTAACTTGTAGCTCATCTTCTCCATATATCATAAACTTATCAATATTACCCTTAAGATATTTCAGGATATGTTTCACAACTGTCCAATGATCATTACCTGGATCAGATTGATATTGGCTAGTCACATTGACGCCGAAACTGATGTCAGGTCTCGTACATAGCATATCCTACATAATACTTCCAATACAAGAAGTATATGGAAAGTTAGACATCCTAAATCTTTCTTCCTCAATCTGAGGTGTCATTTTCTTCGAAAGATGTATGTCGTATCGGAAAGGTACATTTACTACCTTGTAGTTGGTAAAACCGTACATTTCTAACATCTTATCTATGTACGTCTATTGAGACAACCCTATAAGCTTCCTAACTCTAACCCGGTAGAGCCTTATGTTGGAAAATTATGACCCATAACGTCACTATTTGTACAGATCATGGTGTTTTTGTAAAAATTAACTATGTGACAAATGAGATTGCTCTCTTATCATTTGTGATTAGATCACCAAGATGTATAAATGATAAGAGGTCCTTATGATTTGTTCCTGGATTGAGAATGATATGAGACAGTATCAGTCCACGAAGGATAAATCATTAAATATCCCTAGTCAGAGTATTGTCGAGATTGGACATCGATAATGCGTAAAAGACTAGTATTACACTTGTGCGCGTTGTGAGGGCATAACGACATAGTTCTCATATATTTGGGTATAGGATACTCATGCAAGTGTAATAGGAGGTTGTGTTTTACCGATGGTATGGGAAATAGCTTCGCTCTAGATAGACCCCCTCAGAATTCCATTGGTAGTATGACTATGTGTCTATGGAAGTCCGAAATCAGGGTAGGTGTATTTGGTCTTAACTTGAGACTTGCACCACTAATACTTGCGACAATCAATATACTTTGGTTTTGGTCGTCCAGGGCTTTAACAGGTTATGTGTACGCCTCTGCTGGGTATATTGAGAATCGTAGTGTGTTGGGTGTGATGTCAAGACGGAAGTATCACTTCAGTCATATGGAGATGATGGTCACGTATGATACGGTACTAGTACTCTTATGTACTGCAGTCATCGGGATAAAATGGCAAGGTCATGTTTATCCGATTAAAGAGACTAGTTACCAGACATCCGACATGTGCTTCGTACGGGGCAGACACAATTCCAGCCCCAGGTCTAGCACATGACATCCATTACTGGATCGACATACACAATACTACGTATACTACGCCTGATATAAATCACTATATTCCTGTAAGGATATTTCTGGAGAATTGGGTAGGCATGGCGCTTTGCTAGAAGCCAACCTTGTCTTGTAAATCGGTACAAACGTAGTACTAGGTACTTACGTATTCGGATAGTCCTACGACCGTATGTACTGCCAATATATCCGGGGATTTCATGGGTCGCTTCCCGAAGATTCACCGATGATGTATGACTCGCACTTTATTAATCTGGGATTAATTAGATGAGAGAGAAAATTAATCTGGGATTAATTACGGAGATATTTTATCTGGGATAAAATATCCATTAAAGAGATATAACAATTAATTTGGAATTAATCGATAAAAATAATTTATTTGATATATTATACGAAATTAGATTTCGACGCGGAATTGAAATTAGATTTTAATTCGGGCGAACGAGTTAATTTAGAATTAATTCGTTAGCGACGTGAATAGTGATTTCGCTAGGCATAATCATTTAATTGCGTCGCAACGGAAAATTCATTAATTTGGAATTAGTGAACCCGAGCCCGGGATTATTTGCGAGCGCATTCGCATTTCGAATTTGAGTGCGGCACGCAAGTCAAATCAAGCGTCAAATCGCTAGTCGCATCAAGCATCAATTCATTAGTCACTTTGAGTGATGTGACAACTTGTCACTTGATTTGATTGATTGATGGATTGATGTGGTGGTTGGTTAGCCTTTATTGTTTGACTTTTTTTGAAAGCAAATATATTGGCAAATTAATTTATTAATTAGGCATGTGTATTAGATACACAATTTCCCTTCACCAACCAATCGATCTCTCTCTATCTTTTTCATTTTGGAGCCAAAAACTCCTCATTCTCCCACACGGTCTAGGACTGAATTTGTTCTTCTTTTTCTGGTTCTGCCGAAACACAAGGAGAAGCAAATGATTTTTATGGCAAAAATCATGGGTGCTAGCACACATTGAGTTATCCTAAGGTGATAGGGAAGTAATTTCGTGAGCTTGGAATCCATTTTGTAAGCTTGGAGCTTGAAGATTTCTTGGAGGACCAAAGCCGATTTTGGGACATAAAAACCAGTCCATTGCCGAGGTTCATGGAGGAAGGCAGAAAATTTTTGTTTTCCAATGCGTCGCTCAACCGATCGATGTGAGTATTCCGCAACTTCTCGATGTATTCGCACATATGTATTTTCAATGCTTGAAATGATCTTGGGATGCTTAGAAAATTCCAACACCTTATACCTAATATATAGGAAGCTTCACCCATATCTTTCATGGAGAAGTTCTTGCAAAGATATTTATGAGAGAAGCTTTGGAAGTTCTCTATATTTTGAACAAAGGGAAAAATATTGGATCTTGGAATCAAGCTTGCTAGGTAAGTTTGATTTTCTCTAAAATTATATTTTCATTAGTGAATTGTTATCATTAGTTAAGTATATAGTGATGTATTATGTATTGGATACATAATTACATAGCTTGAAGTTGAAATTAGGTTAATAAATTATGTATGGATACTTTGGAAGTATAAATACAACATGCTTGTGATTGGGTCAAATATGTTCATATTGGGCATGGATCATAAAATCAGAGTTTGGAACTTCAGAAAAAAGTTTAGAGCTATGACGACCATTCTAGAATCACTTGACTACCTTTAAGTGACTTATAACTGTTCATGAGTCACTTCTTTGTGGGATTCTAATTTGGTTTACCTTTTGATTCGAAGTAATGCATATATGTATTTAGAATACATATATGTTTATTCTATAATATGTGTTGATGTTAAAAATTAAATTTTGAGTGTTTGAAAGTGTTTAGGGAAGGTTGGAAACTAATTGGGTGAAAAACCTAATTCATAAATCAAAATTACATAAGCTTGACTATAAAAGGAAAATTTGAGCAAGTTTTTGATTAAGCAAGCATAATGAAAAACATAAGAAAAATTAACCTAAAAAAAAGTATTTGTGAGAGAAGCTTTGGAGGAGATGGGACTTCGGTACCATCCGGATTGGTACTAAACAAGTGAGAGTTTGTTGGAGTTGGTGTTTGTAGCGTCAATCTGAATAATATATTGTACATTATATTTTATTAATAAAATAACTATATTTTTATTTCAGATCCTCAATACTAGGCAAAATGCTAAGTTCTGTGATAAATTCTAATCCAAATAGCTTTTTTAGCAGCTTCCGAAGTCGCTATAAATTCCACCTCAGTGGTGGAATTGACTGTAAAGCCTTTCTTTGAACATCACCAACTAACCACACACCGCTATTAAAGGTAATTATGTATCCGAATGCAGACTTTTTATCATCCGGATCTCCTTGGAAATCGAATTTTGTATAACCTTTAAGTTGTAGCTCATAATCTCTATAAATTAGAAACTTATCCTTAATACCCTTGGAATTGGTCCTCAATACCCAATGTTCATTACCCAAATTAGATTGATATTGGCTAGTAATACTAATGCCGAAACTGAGCTCGGGTCTTGTACATAGCATAACATATATAATGCTTCCAATAAAAGAAACATATGACAAGTTAGGCATTCTAACTCTCTCTTCCTCAGTCTAAGGTGCCATTTGCTTTGAAAAATATATGTTGTATCATAATGGTATATTTACTGTCTTACAGTTGGTAAAACTGTACCTTTCCAATATTTTATCTATGTATATGGATTGCGACAACCCTGTAAGCTTCCTTACTCTATCCCGTAGAGCTTGATACCCAGTATATAAGAAGCTTCACCTATGTCTTTCATGGAGAAGTTCTTGCAAAGGTACTTGTATAAATCCTATATCATTCCCAATGATAATGATATCGTTTTCATACAATACAAGGAATATTATCATGCTCCCGCTAACTTTCTTATAAACACATGGTTCTTACTCATTCTTGATGAATTCAATATTCATTCCAGCTTCAGGATGCCTAATGGTGAAGCCCACACCATATGCAGCCTTAATCATGTATTGGGCTTGGATCTGCCTTATTGAAACCGTCATATAGAACACGGCCCACATGCTCCTTGACCTCTCACCCATAAGAACTTGGATCATATCACGAATCTTTTCGATGATAGATGGAATGATGTGATCCAGAATATAAGATTTGGGCTTTATTCAAGATTTAGAGATTCAAAGTTCAGGAAAGCCTAAAATCCATCAAGATCAAGTTCAAGATTCAAGGCCAAGCCCACCAAGACAACACAAAGATCCCGACCTAGACAATTCAGGCTTTTAAGAAGAGGCCTTAAAGAGTTGGGCTAAAGAATTCCAAGTTTTTCAAGAGAAGACCACCTAAGCAATGATATGGAGATTTGTGTAGTTTTCTTATTTTATCCGCAACTTTCTCATCTGATGTCTGATTGTGGTGATTCAAGTTGCATTAGAAAGAGGACGTAGAGATATACAACTTTGTATTTTATGTCAAAGAAATATTTAGAATCCTTCATTGACGAAAGGCAATCGTAATTTTCCTTAGAGAGTTTGTGTTTTATGTTTTAAGTTTATGTTATGTTTAAGTGTTGTACTGAACTCTAATATTATTTTGAAGCCGATTCATGAAAATATAAGTAATAATTTTTTATTGGATTTATTTAATTAAGATTATTATATTAATGGTAGAATTATGGTTAGCCACTATATAGAAAAGGTCTTCATTCTTACAAAAGGACATATTTGAAAGTTTAATAAAAAGAACAAGTTTCTTGGCCAATACAGCGTACCTAAGAGATAGATTTCTCTTTTAATTGTTCATCGGAACGAGACTTATTAAGGTCTTACAAACCATGTGGCATCTTCCAATTGCAAGCGAGATGCTTGAGATATCGATTCTCAAGGAGTTCGTTTATCAATTTTGTTGCTTTCTTGGGCGTGCATAATAATCTTTAATGGGTTTCATGAGCTTTGCTCCTGTAGATTTATTATCACAATGCAAAACGAACCTTTGGCTAAGTCCACTTAGGGGACCTTGGCCTCCAAGGAAATATTTTATGGAACAGGCTAGTAGAGAACCAATAATACTAAAAGGCTCAAAAAAGGCCAAACATATTCTAACCCAAATACAGGCCTGTAAACTATTTTATGCAAGATCCGATATTGCAAAAGTCTCAGGCATAAATTGGAAACTTTTTAAAACATATCATAGAACCTAATGACATTGTGGAGTGGGAATGATGTAAAACATGTATGGGAATCTTTCTGGGTTGATACGTCACATATATAGATGAACTAAAAATGGCTAACTTGGAAACAGCTTAGTTCAGTAGTCTGGTACCCTCGTGAATAGTCAAACGAACCATGGCTGTAACTTGTGTTCATGATAAAAAAAAAAAGTTCATTTGACTGAACCTCTGGAGTTCAATCAACCAAACTTGTTAGGAATGCGGTAATATGTTATTTAGAATGGAAAATTCTGATTTTCTCTTACCCTAAGGTTTCCCAATTATGGAATTAATATTATAGGGATCATATAGGTATTTCATGATGACCATAATAAGCAAGAAAACTTTACCTACAAGTTAGCTTGCTTATTAAGGACATTTCCTATTATAATTGGGACAACCAACATCTATTGAAACACATCCTCTTTGGCCATCATCATAAGCCCAAAAATTCACATAGAGTGAGAAAAAAATCCTATTTTCTTGCGTAGGGTTTATATGTGATAGGTTGTTATACTCTTAGAGAGAAACCTAGCCACCACATAATAACATAGCCATATCTTAGAACTAATTACATCCTCAAAGAGATATTCTATTCACAATGTAGAGAGAGCTATATATAGAAGGCTAGGTGCATGTATTGATCGTTATTAGAGGTTTTGGGTGACTTGAAGACAAATAACATCAAGTCGAAGAGGGACAAAGGAGAAACACAAAGTGTCTTCTTTGTATTGGAGGTTGAAGACAAGATATAATCAATTCTTTAAGATTTTAATTTGTGTTTAAAAGCATGTAATCATATAACCACGCAAATACTGAAGAGATAGTATGGGTAATAATATGTGAAAATTTTATAATTTTTCTACGTAATGCTCAATCGTTACCTATAGTTCAGTCACCATGTACTTTATATACGATCGACCTCACGACTCTAGCAAGAGATCCAAAAACTAACCTAAACCTTCAGAGGTGTTTCCGAAGCCAAGTTACACTTAAGATATGACCTAATGACCCTAAAACCTTAGCTTTGCATCTTATTTTCCCAGTTTATTGATGTTGTATATCCAGCCGCATCCACCATGTCCGGACGGACATACAATACAAAAAATTCGACCATACAACCGGCTACATCCGGCTGTGTATATTTACTTTCATGAGGTGTATAGGATGGAAACTCGGACATAAATTACATCGCCGATTTCGAATGGACAATAATATAGTCTGCACTCAGGATACAACTTCAGGTACCACTTGGAAATAATTACACGTGTCTTTTTCATTGCTTTATCGTTCCTGCTGTTGTGTGACTGCTTTGATTATTTTATCACTATGTTATTATCATAATTACTTTTATGCATGATTCTGTATTTTATGGTTACTGGTTGCAAGCATGATATACCTCTATTATTTATTGCCATGCATGGTTTTGCATTTTTGTCTTACGCAGCATATCTGGCCAGACTTCTCGTAAGTCCGACAAGATATTAATCTGATGACATAAATCTAGTCGTACATTGATAAAAATATACAGACATTAACTATGTAAAAAAAATATATATGTATTTAGATTCAATTAATGTGCGATGTATTTTTGCTTCTCAATATTCACTACTTTTGTATATTTACATATATTAATTTACTCTTTTATTATCCATATTTGCGCTACTGTGTGCCTTTAAATTATTGTTGCGTGATTCTTGCATTATAAGATATGTGGATCCTCTTTTGAACTTGGATATTATACTGTCATAAGTAAGGGACCATTCCGAAATCAAACGGGTTTAAGGTTGGACCTTGTGAGAGATGTATTGCGGCCTTAAATCATTTTGAGTGTCTTATACCGAGTGGCGACTCATTTATTCTCTTGTTAGTCCCTCTTGGGCTATCCGTACTCTCTACGAGCTGTGAGTCCAACATTGTCACGGTCACTGACATCATAGGAATAGTGTTAAATCCCGTTTCGCTCCTACAGATGGCGAATCCACTAGGGATAGAGAATCGACTCCGAAAAAGTACCTTGTAATATCCATGGCAAGACTGAGGTGAATCATGTCTTCATTGTTTTTGCATACCCTCTAAACTCGTTGGTGTTGCATATTGTGAAATCACTTTCACTCAAGGCAGTGGATCGCTATGTGATGATCTTTTTCTGTGGTGTATTTCATAGCAATAATATATATATAATAACCTTAAAAAAAAAATATCAAGTCAGTTTTAGATCTTGTGTTTTTTTAGTCTTTTTTTATTGTGTTTGTGCTTCTTATCCTTAGGATTGCATGCTATAGGGTTCTTCAATCTTACTCTTGTGTTTTCTTAGATTTATGAACTTGAATCTTGTTGATACTTGTTGTTTCTTTCTTTACATTGGCGTGAATTGCTTCCCTAATTCATGTATAAGTTTGTTTATTTTTATTTCCTTAGTACTTTAGGATTCTTTGTGTGCATGAATAATTAATTCTTATTTGATACTTTTAGTGCAAGTAATTACCTTAATAAAGAAGGAAAAATAAGTTGCAGGTTTGACTCCTTAGGGCCGCCGAAACTTACATCATTGTTTTATGTCATTGTGTTCTTAAATTCCTTAATACTTGCATAATCATTAAAAAAAATAGAAAGGAAAGTGAAAGGAAAAAAAGTATGAAGAAAGATTCAAGAAAGGTGTAATTCTTGATTACTTTATGTGATACTTGCTTTGTATTGGGACTGTTCCTGCACATTTGTTTCTTGCATTTTAGTTGTTTGTGATTTTTATTTTTTCTCTTTAGTCTTATTATTTGTTTCTTGAATTCTTGATTATTGAAAACAAAACTTGGGTTCTTGTTCTTGATTGAGTATTATAGAGAAAACTAAGAGTGGTAAAATACAAGAGTGTGTGAATGTAGTATCAAGAAAAATCAAATAGTAATCTCCCAAGTGGTCATGATGGCTTCCATGTAGCGGACCAAATAGGCCCATGGTTATTTTTCTTCGTTGGGCACTGGTGATTAAGACATGAAATAGAATTTTTGGCTGACTGTGGTAGTTTATCCATGAATCCCCCAGGGCCTACTAATGGTTGAAATTGAGGCTGCACATATGGAAAAATTGGCTCAACCTCCTTTTTAACTTTCCAGGGACCATCTTCAAGTGAGCACTAACTCTCATTTTCCTCTTTTTACGGTTCTTTTGAATCAGTTCCAATTCGGGAGGGTTAGATTTATGTGGTGTAGAGCCTATCTCCGGTAAGACTGTGTTTATCAGGTATGTGTACTGACACTCATCATCATCTCGTGATTGTTTCTCGACATGGAAAATATTCACTTCCAGTATCATATTCCCAAATGATATCTTCATGAGACCGTTCCTGCAATTGATAAGGGCATTAGCAGTAGCAAGAAAAGGTCTACCTAAGATAAGTGAAATTTTTGACTTAGTGTTAACCACAAATTGAGTGTCTAAAATCAGAAAATCAACAGGATAGTAGAATATATCGATTTGAAGTAAAACATCCTCGACTACTCCCCGTGATGTTCTGATAGAGCGACCAGCTAGCTGTAAAACCACAGATGTAGGTTTAATCTCTCCAAGTCCGAGCTGCAGATAAATAGAATATGACATGAGATTAACACTAGCACATAAATCTAATAAAGTGACCGAACTCATATGTGCCAATGTGGCAAGCAATAGTGGGGCATCCCAGATTTTGTATTTTGGTGGGGCCCTCTGGTCAATCACTGCACTTGCTTGCTCTGTCAGGAATGAAGTCTTCTTCACATGATGTTTTCTCTTCATGGTGCATAGATCTTTCAAAACCTTCGCGTATGTAGGAACATGTTTGATCATATGTAACAAAGGAATGTTAATATTTACTTACTTTAAATGTTTTAGGATCTCACCATTAGGGTCTGTAGCAATGGGCCTAAGAGCTTGAGGGAAAGGTACTCGAACTGGGATATGGGGCACTTGTTCTTCCTGAGAAGTTTTGTACTACTATCTTTTGGGTCACATATAATGTTGGAGGTGCCTGCAAGCCTATCTCCTTACCACTCCTAGTGATTATGACATTAACAGCTTTTACGTTGGATGCCTCATGATCAATCTGTGCCATGTGTTGCCCTTGTGGATTTGGCTGAGCTTGAGATGGAAACTTTCCTTGTTCTTGCACACTCAGGACATTAGTCAACTTAGAGACTTGACTCTTTATCTCCTTATTGTCTTCAACCACCTGAGCTATTAATGACTCAAACCTTTGATTAGTTTTACTCTGGGATTCTACAAATTCGTGCACAATATCTTCTAAAGAATTTCTAAGGATGGTAGTTGTGGGATACTGGGGAGCACTGTAACTTCTAGGCTGTGATGTTTGAGTGGGCTGTTGAGACTAATGTTTCCAACTAAAATTTGGGTGGTTCCTCCAACCAGGATTATAAGTGTCTGAATACTGTGTATAAGGTTTCTTATTCATCCCTAAGGTATTACATTGTTCCTCATAAGTTTCCCTCATCTCACCATATAAATGACACTCTTAGGCTAGATGGTCACTCCCTTTACACACAAAACACGCCCATTGGGGTTGTAACTGGGCTACTTCATGTATAGTCTTGCTATCTTTGGCTTTTAAAACTCATATCTCTCTAGTCAATAGCTCAACTTGTGCTCTAAGATTATCCTCTTCCCTAAAGTGGTGTATACCTCCGCCAGAAGGGGTGTAATGTGTGCTATCAATGCTATCCAAGGTATTAGGTCCAGTCCAAGTGTGAGATTTTTCGGCTAGGTCATTTAAATACTCTAGTGCCTCATCAGGGTCTTTTCGTTGCACATCGTCTCAATAAATTGGCGCTCTCAAGGGGTTAGATCGTCATAAAAGTAACTCATTAAGCGCCAACTCTCACACCCATGGTGAGGAAAACTAGCTAACATCTCTTTAAACCTCTCCCAAGTTTGATAAAGGGTTTCACTGTCTTTCTGGGAGAAGGTAGAGATCTGTCTTTTCAGGGCATTAGTCTTATGGTGTGGGAATTATTTATTAAAGAATGTCTGTGTCATTTCACCCTATGATCCTATCAAACGAGGTCTTAAAGAGTACAACCAGCTTTTAGCTCTATCCTTAAGGGCAAAATGGAAGAACTTAAGTCTAATTATGTTTGTAGTCCCAAATCGGTCATGAAATGTTGCTACAACCTCTTCAAATTCCCTACTATGTAATAAGGGTTCTCATTCTCCAAACCATGAAAGGTTGGAAGATATTGTATCATTCCAGGTTTAAAATCTATATATGGTGCATTAGGAGGAAACATTATGCATGATGGTGTAGCTGTACGAGTGGGATGGAGGTGTTAGGGATATGCCTTATACCCAACTTGTGGATGGGCTATATGTACATGTATTTGTAATATTTTCATTAATTAATTAAATGACAATATTTATTATACGTGTCTTACATAACTTATATAAATCATCAACACTGTAATAAAGCCCTTGGAGTAATAAGACGATGGCTTCCACGCCTTATGAGAATCATTACTCTTAAATGTTCATAGTCATAGTTTTGTGAATAATCTGGGTGTTCACAAAGCGGAGAGACTAGCATGATGATATGATCCGTCCTTAAGTGGGGTAGCCGATCTAATAGGCTACTAGCGGAGATCCGTCCGCTTGGTGTATCACATGGATGTATGAGTTGCTCGTGTCCATCGAACTGACCGCCGAAAGTTTTCATATGGAGTGTTTATCCCATGTGACTGTGAGAACTTTCATGTATCGATTATATGACTAGTCCTTAGACTTGAAGTCTTTACAATCGTATGTGTGGATCAAATAACTTTGACATTATCCTTCCCCGGTTCAAAAGATCCGGTCATAAGGGTATGATTGGGTCATTTTTTGAAACACATGAAGTTTGTAAAGATACAACAGAGAATCGTCACTCTCTCGGATAATATTTTCTTATAAGAGTAGTATTTCAGTTCGCAGGTTGATATGTGTGATTAGTGCTTGAGACTATGGCCACAGCGGAAGAATCATGTGAGATTCTTGGGTTAGCACGATTCATGACACTATCAACATCATACCTTTGACCATATGGGTAGACACTTTCCGTACCCTAGGTCAATAGGTGGGGATACAGTGAGGTGAGGGACCGTATCATATGTAAATCGCATACAGAATGGGTATATATATCTTTCCTTCTCATTTGGGGGTCTTGGCATGTTGCTAGATGTCAACCTTGGTCATTGAAATCGAACGACCATCTGATCGGAGGATAATTTATGTTCGATTAAATTATCACGATTCATTTCATGTCCAACTTGAGGGGAACCCAAAAGGTCACACACAACAAAGTCGAAATCAATGGTTAACAGTGGACAATACAAATATAACAGCATATATGATTGATGTATGAATTGTTCATAAATGGTTCAATGTGTTTAATTATTGAACAAATCATTTATGAGGTTCCATAGTGGCTTAGGGATTGGTGAATGACGATGAGGGCACTTTGGGAATTGGAATTAAAAAAAAATTATTATTCACGTGAATAGTAATATAAATTGTAAAAAAAAAATTTGTTATTTGTTTTGAATTCCAATTCGGCCCAAACTCTTATTAGGGTTTTATAATCTCATTAAACCACTAAATTAAGATCCAATGGCTAAGATTAAATTAGCTTTTATCTCACATCGGATTCTTAATTAATTTTGTTGTCTTTGGAGCACTATATAAACCCAAAAATTCTTCACAAATTTTTACACCAAAACCTTTCATATCTTGGGTTTATATAAGTGAGAAACTCTAAAGTTTAAGAGTAAGCCACTGATTTTGAGGATCCTTAAGTCTAATTGACTAGAGGAACCTCGAGTTAAAAGTTTTGAGGTATTTGCCAAGGCTAGCACCAAGGGAAAAATACTCGTGCACTCAAGGCGTAGTCTTGCCATTGAGTTTTGGCTTTGGTGTGTGCATCTTTGGAGGCCACACACTTGGGTGGCTCTTTGGAACGTGGAAGAGCTTGCTGAGTTCGAGAAAAGCTTGTAGATTGGAGGGAGGACTGGAGGAGTCTACGGTTCAAGTAAGTCTTTTTCTTTCTTTATTTTAATTAGAGTTCTTATGATAGTTAGCATGCTTAGGTTTATGTTCTTTGCATGTTTTATGAGTTTTATGCTTAGAATATATAGTAACATGCCTAGGCTTGTAGAATAATCAAAACAAATGGGTCTTGGGCAAAGGGAAAGCGGCATAATAATTTTAATTTTCCGATGCGCACTCGCGGCCGCTTCCTAACACGAGGTACTCCTCAAGAGTCCTAATGGGTGGTCTCTCGTACTCACTCATGCTGTGTATGCTAGATGTAGATGGTGTGGCAAAAAGATTATCAAACAAACTTTCTGAATCTGAATCTTCCTCTTTAGTTCTAACAAATCTACCAAACCAATCCCTAAGTCTAGGCATGCACTCAAACACAAATAAAACGAAAAATAGAAAATAAAAGAAACTAAACTAAAAAAAAATCTAAACTAAAACTAAAATTAAAATCAAATAAATAAAATAGAAAATAAAAATAATAAAAAAATAAAAATGGAACGAAGTTACCGCTTTGCTGTTGACTAAGCAGACCTGCTCATGTTGATTGTAAACTGTCTCCCCGGTAACGGCGCCAAAATTTGATTACGCCCAAAACGTATTTGCGGTTATCGCAATATAGTTGGGGTGTCGATTCCTCAGAAAGATGGTTACAAGGAACTAATTTACTTAAACAAAACGTTAGCAATAACTTGATTAAAGAAAAGAGTTTAATTGGTAATGTGAAATAAAAACAATGAAAAGTACGTAAGAGTTATCAGTAGAGAAAAGCAGCAAAGTGTCGGGAATCCCTCTTGTATCTAATCCCTATATTCAGTAATTGATTCCTTTTATTACTCAATTGAAGGTTTCACATCTCAAACCAACAATCAGAAGATATTTCAATCAAAACATATTAAATTCTAAGGTAATCGATGAATTATTTTCTCTATGTTAACAACACACAATATTATCGTTATGACCTATCTAACGTCGATAATATACCCTTAGGCAACTATGCAGCAAAAGATCAACTCATAAAACAACATTTCCAGGTACGATACTTAAAAAGTGTTCACTTACGGACACTCTCTTTTATTATGAACAAAATAAGGTACGATACTTAAAATCTAAGGCCATGCATAGAAGTATTAAACAACTCCTTTAAGTGAATGATAATGCTTTGAGCATCCACTTTCTCGTGAGATTTTTGTAGCTCATTCGATATAGAGCCAAACATTATGCAAATTGCTTGCTTATAATTAATCGTTGTGCTTCCTTCAAACATCAAATATATCTTTGTCAACATTTTTCTTAAGTTAAGAGAGAATTGGTTGTTCTTAGATATAAGTAAGCTTTTCATGCCTAAGGATAATTTTCAAGTTTCAGAACCAGACATTATAATGATCACCTATGAGCTAATTATTCTCTCAGATTGAACGAAGTGATATCTTACTAGCCATTTTTAATCGAGTGATAAAAGTTTACATATATTAAATTTAATGTTAAGAAATGATGTTCACATTAATGTTCGTAATATCATGATCTTTTGATATTATTATATTATTATATACCTCCTATTCAATATTTTAAATTTTATTCATGTTTCATCAACCTTCTTAGCGATGGATTTATTATGAGTAAATTTTTCATCATTACTATTTCATAACTCCAATTAGGGCTAGTCATTCTAAAATATCATGATTATATATGTTCATAATTATTGCGATCGAACATGCAACATTTTGTTTCTGTTGTGTGGAGTAATCAAACATATTATTGCTTATGCAAAATAGATGTTTCTCAGAAGGTAGTTAGTGAAGGAAGCCACCTAATTCATAAGCACACCCAACTAGGGATGACAATTTCGCCCACAAACCCGTAAAAACCCACCCGCAATGGGTAGGATTTGGTCAATATTTAAGCGGGTTTGGTAATTAAGCAAAATCAGCGGATACCCATTGCGGGTATCCGCTACCCGCAAGCTTAATTTTTTTGTTTTATATCTTTAGGGCAAAAAAATCACTCATATAAAAAGACTCACTAACTTATAATTTTTGAATTTCTCTCTCTTAGTATTTTTGAATTACTTTTAGTCATGATTCAATAATTTTGATGATATGAATTTAACATAATAAAAGATATTCAGCTAGTGATTCATGTATATAATTGTGATAATATGAATTAGACATTATGTTATAAATATTTAAAACTTTTTTTATGTGTCCTAAATTGTAAACTATCAAATATATTTTTTTTTGTATGTTATAAAAAATTATCAATGTTTAATTAAAAAGATTGTATTATTAAGAGCTTAAAAGAATTCAATATTTTAAAAACCCGTAAAAAAATCCGCTGGGTACCAGTGCGGGTTTGGTAATTGATTTTTATATGCGGGTGCAGGTTTGGTAATGAAAATTAAAACCCGCAGCGGGTTTGGTAATTTATTTACATATGCGGGTGCGAGTTTGATAATGACAAACCCGCACCAAACCCTACCCATTGCCATCCCTACACCCAATCAATGTCATTGAATCACATGATCATGTCCTAGGGACGACTGGCCTAGTATTCAATAAAGTCAAACCATTATTGTGATATGATTTTGAGATAAATTGGTATTAGTCAATCTGGTAAAGCGTAGTCCCATCAATACTGTTGAAGCCCATTGAGTCTATATCTAACAATGGAAGTCAATAGTTTAATATATGCTATCAGTTTATTAATTTAAAAAAAAAAGGAATTATATTAGAATCACGTGTTTTTACATGAATTACTTTTGTACAAATTGATATGAGATAATAATATTGGTTGAATGAAAATAAAAATAAAAATGAAAATAAGTCATGTAAATTTTGTAGTGTATCATTATTTTGTACACCAAAAATAAATATAAAAATATACGGCTGACATTACTAATATTTTTGTTAAGATAAAAAAATTACCTGGATGATAAGTAAAAATTTTGATACACATTTTCTTTAAAAGAAAATACCAAAAACAAAATAACTAAAAATTTTTAATACATTAAAATTAAAATAATCACCTAAAAGTTTTGCATGAAGTGTTGCTAATATTTAGTTCTTATGGATTGCTAGCCCAACACAGAATTGGGCCTCAACATTATCAGTTCTTTTTTTTTTACCATTTCACACAAAAAAATAACCACTCAACGGCATGGATTAATTGAAAAAAAAAAACAAATAATAAAAAGTTCGGAAGCCACTCTTATATCAGAGCCAGGTTTCGATCCTGGGACCTGTGGGTTATGGGCCCACCACGCTTCCGCTGCGCCACTCTGATTGTTGAGCTCTAGTTCACATATTAAATATGTAACATGTATGAAAATTGATAATTGAGCATAACTAAAAAAATAATAGTATATTCCTAGATTCATTAACAAATCATTAATAGCATATGATTTTAAAGTAAACATTTAAACTCTCTACTAAAAACTATCAAAAGAGTTCCCCTATTTCTGTAATAACATTACGAGTTTAGAATGAATTTTCAATAGACAAGCCAAGTTAGGTTTGGATTTTCTAAGAACATATTATACGTACTACACACCCACAAGTTTACATTAAAAAATTGAAAGAACGAAAAATGGATTCTTGTTATGGTAGCTAAATAAACCACAAAAATCATATACAATCATCACATAACTTAACAATTTTCTTCTTGTAAGTTGTAATAGATGAATATTATCTGCAGAGAGCTGCAGCTTCAGTATTTCTAAGCAATGTTACACCAGCTTCTTGTGATCATTGATGAGTGGTCAATATATTTATATTTCTCATCCCTTTATCTTAATGTTTCGTGTGTATTTCAAGTTGTATGAACGCTTTGACGTGTTTTTTTGTGCATTTTGCAGGTAAAAATCATATTATAGTTTACCCGGACTTAACAGAGGATGAATCGGTAATTTTGGAACATATTTGGACCATATTTCGATATCAAAATGCGCGTCCCGACGTTGGAATGCGCATCGCAACGCTCGTATGACGAAATTTCGTCCATAGAGCAGCCAATGTGGCACATCAGAGCCCTTATCCGTTAGTTATTTCTCAGCTCAATCAATTGAAAACGGTCGGCCTTGAGATCCTCGGGTCTAAGGTAGTTTTTAGATTTCGAGGCCTTTAACCATATTATATTATTATAATATTAAAATTTTGGAACCCTTATCCATCAGTTGGATCGTTTTATTCTACTGAGAGGCAGAGGAAGAAGTGGGGAAAGCTAGAGAGTTCCATCATGAAGATGAAGTTCATTTCCAGGGCTCAGCTTCTTCAGCTCCTCCAGTATCTGCAGATTAGGCAAATTCAAGCGTCGCTTATGATTTTCACTACGTACAAATGTAATGATGTTGATCTAGATATTAATGCACCTCCAACAAGCGCATTGACGGTCCACCAAGTTGCATCTTCTCCATAATTATGTTGCGAGTTGAGGCTATCAAATTTTCACGTCTCATTTGTTCACTTGCCGAAACTCCAGTAGTGATCAGATCCATGCCAAATTGACAAATGTTCTTTCAGATGCCATTATCAAATCCTGATCACCTATATAAAAAAATAAAATTGGGAATAAAGAGGAAGAAGAGTTTTCAGAAAATTACCAGTTGAATGATCAGTAGCAGACCGTTGCATTGCCTGTTTGACTACAGCATGAGTTCATTCTCTACTAATGGAGAACCATCATCGCAGAAAAGCCATGGAACACGTCCCTAGGGGGCGTGGTTTGGTGGTGTAGGATTCTGGATCTCACGTTGAGGTCTTGGATTCGAATCCAAGGAGTACGTTTCTTATAAGAATCTGAGACAGCCAAATATTTTACCTACTTCGCGTAAGCCCAAAAGAATGGTTTGACGGTTGTGTTTCCAACGATTCAAAAAAAAAAAACATGCAACACTAACCCATTCTGAGAAACGAATTCGAGCCAGGGCTTCACTGAGGCGTATTAAATTCGACAAATGGAAACAATTAGGGACAGGGACAAATGAAAAAATCAGCATTAGTTCAATTTGGAAAAAAGTAGGATTCAAATTTTTTTAAGGTCTATAGCAAATGACAGATCAAATTCAAACAAAAAAAACTTTGTCAATAGATCAGGGGAAAAACTTTTAAGGTCAAGACATAACATTTTTTTTCAAAAAAAAAAAAAATACTTATTAGAATTACTAGCCTTCTCCCATCAAGAAGATAAATTAAAGTAAAAAATGGGCCATTATCCCTACTATTTTGTTAACCAACAAAGAGAGAGATCATGAGAGTTACTAATTACATGGGATTTAGAGAAAGTTGGTTTTAATTTAAAACTCTAAATGATAAAGTTGTTGTTAACTTCCTTTAATTTAAATAAATTATTTAGAAAACATAAATAATTCAAAAATTAGTGGACCACCAAATACAAAACATTTTCCCACGTGGTCTATCTAATTGTAACTCATAATTTTAACTCTCTCTAAACTTTCTACTAAAATAAGAGTTGATAACTATGAATCATGGCTGTAAGTCCTTTATTATAAAGTATTACCTTCCATGTATTACAAAGTAATCTCCCTATAGACATTATATTTTTACTCATAGTCCGATTATGAGTCTCTTATGGGAGCGCACCTGAAAAGTTTGGGAAGATTGCAAGGTTCAATGCTTGAAGGAAAAGAAAACTCCAAATGACTCGAAAAGATTTAGACCAAATCACCTATGTACAAATCCTGCCGGGCATAATCACCAAAACTGGTCGGACATAAGACTCATGTCCGGCCAAACATAATATATGTAAGATCGGGCATACTTTGAGCTTTCCAGATTTACAGAACGATTCTCTTCTTTCCTTCTTAATCAATTTCCATAACAACCACTTTCAATAACAATAGATTTCCTTGTTAAAAGAGATTTTCCTTATTAAATTGGAACCCTAAAATACTATAAAAGCGGAGCAAACACATGCAACATGGGGACTCCATTTGGAACGTGAGAAAAAACCAAGTATTAAGAACCAAAAAATATTAATCATCCTTTACTCCAGCAAGAAATCCGGTAATCAACCTAAGCTTTCCAGTGGCATTTCTTAAGCCAAAAATACTAAAGATAACGACCTGAGAGCACATTAATCTTTATCCCATCATTCTTCTTATTCTGACTTGACGTCGTATATATGATCGAACATCATATATGTTCGGCCAGACATACATCTGTTACAAAGTAAATCTGACAATATAGACTAGCTGATCCGGTCGCGTACACTCACTTCTCTATGATATATATGATGGAAATCCGAACATAAATTCCGTAGCCAAATTTGAATGGACGGTGGTATGGTTTGCATTCGGGATACAACTTCATGTACCACTTAGAAACGGTTATGCGTGTCCTTCTTTATTTCTTTATCATTACTACTGTTATACGACCATTTTGTTTGTCTTATCATTGTCTTGCTATTATCGATATACATGATTATGCACTTTATTTTTATTGGTTTCAAGTGTGTCATGACATATCTTTATTATTTGATCTCATACCTCTGCGTTCTGGGCTTTCTAGTTACGTAGTAAATCCGACTAGACATCAAGCATGTTCGTCCGGACATAGAATGCTAATATACATATCTGGTCGGATCCAAGATATGTCTGAATAAGTTTGCTTTATTTGTTATTTATTCTGCTTTATTACTTTCACGAGTGTTTGGCTGCTGCATGAAATATAAACTGCATTGTGTGATTATATGCAATATAAACTGTTTGTGTGTGATTGCATTATAAAGACATGTGGATCCTCTTTTAAGCGTTGATATTATAATGGCATCAGTAAGGGACCATTCCGAATCTAAATGAGTTTAAGGTCGAACCTTGTGAGAGGTGTAATGCAGCCTTAAATCATTCTCAGTGTCTAATACTGGATGGCTATGTTGGGGTTTTGGGCGATGGGCGCAGCGGAAGAGCGGTTCGGGCGAAATCGTATTTTAAAACATTTTTAAATTACAGAATAAATTATTCAATATCTAATATGAATAATTTATTCATATTTCACCTAAACCTATTTATTCGATATCAAATAGCGACAAAAATTCAATAGAAACTTCGCAAAACTTTTACGAAAAATATTTTTCCGCAAAATGACGCAAAATGTGTTTTTGACCGAACCGACCACCCGACACTTATGGGGACTGTCCAGTGTTAGTGTCCTACACACGCCACAAGATCTCTAAATATGATTTGTATGTGAATTTTTCAAGTGGAGTTGCGGAAATACTCACATTGATTGGTAGAGAAATTTCAAAAATTTCTTCAAGGATGATGAAGCTCCTATCACCTTGTTCAACTCTTAAAGTGCTAGCTTTACCAATTTTTTGAATAAAAAATTTTCCTCTATGGAAAGAGAGCAATCGGCAATATGGAGAAATAAGGGAGAGAGTGAATAGTTCCTTCCAAAGGTGGTTGTTGTGTGTTTAAAAGATCCAATTTATTATGCCAACAACTTCCATCACCTTTTGACAAGTTGATGTAAGTCATGGGTCCCACCCAATTAAATTCCAAATTTAAGTTGGCTCACACAACAAGACTTTGGGCCCGGGTTCGTTTAATCCGATTAAATAAATTTTCCGTCGCTAAATAATTAAATCCAATTTAATTAAATAATTATGCCTCACAAAATTATTACGATAGTCGCTTACGAATTAATTCCAAATTAATTCGTTCGCTCGAATTAAAATCCAATTTTAATCTCGTATTGAAATCCAATTTCAATTAATATATCCGATATATTATTTTAGCCCAAATAAATAAATTAAATAGAAAAATCCAATTTAACTATTAAATTTATTTTACCGATTAATTCAAAATTAATCGCGTTCTCTCTTCTAGATGAATTTAATCCCAGATAAATTCTTGCCGTAATTAATCCCAGATTAATTTTCTCTCTCATAATTAAAGTCATCGGTGAATCTTTATGAAGCGACCCAAGAGATTACTGGATATGTTGGCAGTAAATATGGTCATCGGACTATCCGAACACGTGCATACTCTGTACCACGTTCTCACCGATTTACAAGACATAGTTGGCTTCTAGCAAAGCACCGTGCCTACCCAATTCTCCAGAAATATTCAATGAGGAATATATAATCTATATCAGGCGTAGTATACAAAGTATTGCGTAATATGATCCAGTATCGGATGTCACATGTTAGGCCTAGGGCTGGCTCTGTGTCTGCCCCGTACGAAGCATATATCGGATCCCATGTAACTAGTCTATGTAATGGGAAAGTCATGACCTAGTCTTACTTTCCCGATAGCTGCAACATTTAAGAGTACTAGTACCGTATCCTGCGTGACCATCATCTCCATATGACTGAAGTGATACTCTCATTTTGACATCACATCCAATACACTACGATTCTCAGCAAACCCAACAGAAGCGTACACAGAACCTGTTAAAGCTCTAGACGACCAATACCAAAGTAAACTGATTGTCGCAAGTATTAGCGATGCAAGTCTCAGGTTAAAGATCACATACACCTACCCTGATTCGGATTCCCATAGACACATAGTCATAATACCAATGGGACTCCGAGGGGTCTATCCAGAGTGAAGTTGTTCCCGGTCCAACGGCTAACAGAACCTCTTATCACACTTGCATAAGTATCCAATACTTAAATATATGAGAACTATGCCGTTAAGCTTTCATAACGCGCACAAGTGAAATACTAGTCTATTCCGCATTATCGATGTCCATTCTCGATAATACTACGACTATGGATATTTAATGATTAAACCGTTCATGGATTAATATTGTCTCATATCTTATTAATCTAATTTAAACATATGGACTTTTATCATTAATAATCTAAGTAATCCAATTACATAATGATAAAATAACAATTTCCTTTTGTCACATAGTTAATTTGTACAAAAACACAATGTCTTTTACAAATAGTGATACTATGGGTCACAATTATCCAACAATATCCCACTTGGCTCATAGCCAATCACTCAAGTATCTAACACCTGAACTATGTACATGTCGCTCAAACTTTTGCTGAGAAATAGCTTTCGTCAGTGGATCTGTAATGTTGTCATCTGATGCGATCTTCTCGATCTTCACATCGCCACGATGTATGATCTCACGAATCAGATTGAAACATTGAAGTACATGCTTGGACAGTTGATGAGACCGTGGTTCCTTAGCCTGTGCTATAGCCTCATTATTGTCACAATACAAAGGTACGGGCTCAGCAGCTAACGGAACTACTCCTAATCTAATTAGGAATTTACGGATCCAAACTGCTTCTTTTAGTGCCTTATATGCAGCAATGTATTTCGCTTCTATTGTAGAATCGGCAACAATATCTTGCTTGGAAGATTTCCAGCTCACTGCTCCGTTTTTCAAACAAAATATATACCCTGATTGTGACTTACAGTCGCCTTTATCGGTTTGGAAACTTGCATCGGCGAACCCAGTCACCTCAAGTTCTCCATCCCCATAGACTAAGAGAGCATCCTTAGTTCGTCGAAGATACTTGGGGATGTTCTTTACAGCAATCCAGTGACCATTACCTGGATCGGCCTGATAGCGACTGCACATGCTCAAAGCATACGAGACATCAGGTCACGTACATATCATGGCGTACATGATCGATCTGACTGCGGAAGCATACGAGGTCCGAATCATTGCATCTCTCTCATCTTGAGTTTTAGGACACATATCCTTAGATAAAGAGATGCCATGTGACACTGGAAGCAGCCCCCTCTTGGACTGATCCATGTTGAATCTCTTCAACACTTTGTCAATGTACGTGCTCTGGGAGAGTCCAAACAGCTTTCTAGATCTATCCCGGTAGATCCTTATTCCTAGAATAAAGGTTGTTTCTCCCAGGTCTTTCATGGAGAATTTTAATGAAAGCCAAGCTTTCACCGATTGTAGCATGAGAATTTCATTGCCAAGAAGAAATACATCATCAACATATAGGACAATGAATGTCAGTGCTCTCCCACTATCATTCTTATATACACAAGAATCATCTTCATTTTGAATGAAACCATATTCTTGTATGATCTCATCAAAACGTTGGTTCCAAGAACGCGATGCTTGCTTCAATCCATAAATGGATTGGTTTAACTTGCAAACCTTGTTTTCATGTTTTGGCACGACAAAACCATCAGGCTGTTACATATAAACATCCTCCAAAAGGTTTCCGTTAAGGAAAGCAGTTTTGACCTCCATCTGTCATTTTTCATAATCGAAATATGCAGCAATAGCAAGCATTATCCGAATGGATTTCATCATGGCAACATGTGAAAAAGTCTTGTCGTAATCGACACCATGTCGTTGACGATACCCTTTCGCTATAAGCCTAGCTTTGTACGTTTGTATGTTGCCTTCCATGTCCGTCTTCCTTTTGAAGACCCATTTACAACCAATAGGCTTAACGCCTTCTGGTGCATCAACCAGTGTCCAAACTTGGTTGGTATACATGGAATCCATTTCGGACTTCATGGCTTTTTGCCATAAAGCGGATTCGATACCTTGTATCGCTTCCTCATACGTAGCCGGTTCATCTTCCTCAATAAGACTAATGTCTACATGAGGTGAGATCAGAAACCCATACCTCTCAGGTTGTTTTCTGACTCTCTCCGACCTACGTGGTTCTTGTGTATTAGAAGATTGTGGAATAGTCTCATCCCTGATGAACTGTTGGTGTTCCGTGAGGGGGTCGGTGCTAGGAATAATATCACTTTGATTTTCATCGAGTTCTACTTTCCTCCCACTTATCACTGCATCTATGAATTCCTTTTCGAGGAAAACTGCATGAAGAGCAACAAATATCTTGTTCTCTTGTGGGTTGTAGAAGTAATATCCTTTGGTTTCCCTAGGATAACCTACAAATAGGCACTTATCCAATTTGGGTTCTAGTTTGGTATCATCCAAACGTTTAACATATGCCCAGCATCCCCAAATCTTCAGGAATGAGAAACCCGATTTCTTTCCTGTCCATATTTCATATGGAGTCTGTCTAATAGAATTTGATGGAACCTTATTCAAAATAAGTATTGCATTGTTTAATGTGTATCCCCAGAAGGAAATTGGTAGCTCTGTGCTACTCATCATTGACCTAACAATGTCCAACAAAGTTCGGTTTCTCCTTTCGGACACACCGTTCAATTGTGGTGTTCCGGGAGGACTCCACTGTGAAAGAATACCATATTCTTTTAAGTAATTTTGAAACTCATTGCTTAAGTATTATCCACCACGGTCTGACCGCAATATTTTAATACTTTTTCCAGTCTGTTTTTCTACTTCGTGTCGAAACTCTTTGAATTTCTTAAAAGTTTCCGACTTGTGTTTCATATAATACACATAACCATAACGCGATGCATCATCCGTAAAGGTTACGAAGTATTCGTATCCACCTCTAGCCTGGCTAGACATGGGCCCAGATACGTTACTATGAATGAGGGCTAACAGCTCGGTGGCACGTACATCTTTACCACTAAAAGTGTTTTAGGCATTTTGCTTAACAAATAAGATTCGTAGACATCATATGAATTAGGATCAAATCCGTCCAAGTATCCATTCTTCGAAAGAGTGGATATACGAGTCTTGTTAATGTGTCTCAGACGACAATGCCACAAATAAGTCTCATCTGATTTACTCAATTTGAGCCTTTTGTTTGTCATGTTATATGTTTGAGATTCATTTATATTCAAAATATAAAGACCATTATTAACATCTACAGTACATATCAAAATATCATCTTTATATACAAAACACACAGTGTTCCAAAATAAAGGTATACCCGCATCGGGTTAAACTAGATACAGAGATGATGTTTCTAGTCAAACTAGGTATAAAATAACAGTCACCTAGTGTAATTACATGCCCCGAGGGAAGATTCAAAACATAGGTGTCAACGGCTAAAACAGCGACTCTCGTCCCGTTTCCGACTCGTAGGTCGATCTCTCCTGAAGCCAGTCTCCTACTAATCTGTAGATCATGCACATCAGTACATATGTGAGTACCACATCCAGAATCAAAAATCCAATTTTTAAAACCAGTTGTGGACATGTTTATTTCAATAACAAACATATCTGAATCCGGAGCCTTGCCCACCTTCGCTTCCTTCAAGTCCGCCTTGTACTCACGGCAGTCATGCTTCCAGTGACCCCGTTTGCCACAGTGTAGGCAGACGTCTTGGGATTTGTCCTTAGTATTCCTAGAAGACTTTGACGATTTAGCCTTGCCATTTTTTCTTTTTCTTTTTTCACACCCCCAAAAGCCTTCGGCCAAGCCTTGGTTTTCTGGGATGTCGAAGTAAGATGTGCCTCGCGCTTCTTGCCCTTCAGCAGCTCTGGCTCTGCCTCTTTCAGCATCGCCATTAACTCTCCAAGAGTATTTTCTTGGTTCATCATATTGAAGTTCATGACGAACCCGCCCCAGCAGTCAGGTAGAGACTGTAAGATCAAATCTATGGAAGTCTCGGCCTCGAAGGTAATGCCCAGCTGACCTAGCTATTCGATGTCAGCAATCATCTGCGACACATAGTGTTCAACAGATTTACCCTCTGACATACTCTAGCGAAAGATCTTCTTTTGCAAATCGTACTTCTGAGATCTAAGATTAGATCTATGAAGATCCTTCAATTTCAACATCATGTTATAAAGATCCAATCCTTTATTCTGACGACGAAATTGAGGAGTCATTGCAGCAAGCATGAAGGATTGAGCAGTAGAGTTATCATCACGATGAGTCTTCCAAAGCTCATGCTTTACTGGCTGCTCAAGTCCGGGCTCAGGCCCGAGAGGTCTCTCTATTACATAGAGTAACTTCTCAGCCTCCAGGATTATCCTGAGGTTCATTTCCAAATTGGAAAATTGGAGCCGTTAAAGACATTCTCGTCCATGATTATGTCTCTAACGCTAATCTTTCCAGCCATCTTGATTGCTATAGTCCAACTATCCAATCAACGATTTCGGATACACTCAAAATGCAATGGTTACTATAGTCCAACTATATAACCAACTACAAGTGGAGTAATGTCTTGTACAGTCTAACTGTTCAAAGAAAGCAATAAAATAATATTAGTCCAACTAATATATATATATATATATATATATATATAACGAGATATAATAATAAAAGAGCGCGTATTAAATGAAATTACAAATTTAATACCGGCCTCCCACTATTTTTCGGCGAGCCTCGAACCCTCTGTTGAGTACTCGGGAAACCTAGTTTCCTAGTGTGCTAGGATCCCGTTAAATAATACACAACCTTGACTTTGGCCAACAAGCTGTATAAAACTTAACTAGGTAGATCTCTAAGATCAATTGGATCCCATCCAATTCCTAGATCCGGTAGGTGGACCTCCAAGTCCAAAACATATATCCAATATATTTCCTAACCTTTTCCTCTGAATCAACTAAGCCTTGGCTTTGGCTCAACAAGCTTAATGATTCCAGTTAAGCGCGACCCATTGTGGGAAAGCTTCGTAATCCACGTCGATGTACAAAAGTGACATTGACTTTGGCCAACAAGTCACAACTGCCCAAGACATGCGATATATAACAAAGCTTTCATGGTTCAAACACATCCGCGATGGACAGTGATCTTGACTTTGGCCAACAAATCAAAGCCAATCTTGGATCTTGAGAAAGAACCACTCAATGGAAAGAAAACGCTTAATATAAAAGTAAGTGTGTTTTTTGTAAATTGGCAACCAATTTATTATCTTTGATTAGGTCTCATCATACACCCTTAAACATGCATTCTAAAAGCATAATAAGGCGCGATAAAATTAATAATGATATGCGGATGGATATATATACAAATTTGTTCCTAGAACAAATCTCTCTCTTGCCTCTCACCCGCTAGCACTTTACATTCTTCTACCCAATTACATAATACTATAAGAAACCTCATTTACATTGAGGGGAATTGGTGAGAAGAAAAATAAAATGAGATAAGAAGGTGATAGGCTGGACGCGCAGGTCCAATTTAAATAAATACCATATTTACAATAATTTCCAAAATTGCCCCCACCCATCAAATATCCATCTGTTATACATTATTCAACAAATACATCCAAGTATTCACACAAAGCATGTTGTCAATCAATCTAATCCAATTAATTAATCTTCAATTAATGACCATCCAATGTTCATATAACGATTTGATTTGCGCGAGTCCAACTCGTTTAAGAATAAATACTCAAAGTAAGTATTCTTGAATTATATCGAACTATAATTTTAAATCCAATTCAAATTGTATCCGATACTAATTCATATTTAATTCCAAATTAAACAATTGCACTTCTAATAGTGCCTTTTTAGACTTGGATTCCAAATCTAATCCAAATGGGTCTTAAAGGCCCAATTAGCATCCAATGTCAATTCAATTAAGTCCAATGGGCTTTTAATTAATTCTTTAGGCATGGACTTTGGCCATTATGGATCCAACCCAAAATGCCAAGGCTCATTTAGGAATCACCATTTGCCAAAAATCAATTTTGGCCCATTAGGCCCAATTAAATAATCAAAGGCCCAAAACTCATACTTTGGACTTTATGGAAATGGTTTAGGCCCAATTGGATCCAATCCAATTGTCCAAAATCATACTTGGCCCAACCAAGCCCATTAGCCCAAATACAACCAAATTAGATTAATATATTATTCCAAATATCATATTAATCCAATTAAAGTTTAATTAACAGAATTAATTAATTAATCTAATATTTCCAAAATATTAATTAATCTAATTAATCATGCTTAAACATTCCAATTTATGTCCAACACAAATTGAAGCAAAATCAATTCTCCAACATGCTTACATATTCACGGCAATAGCAAGAAATAACATTCAATTTTAATTTCAATCCAATTAAATCAACAATTAACATTCATTTCATGCTTTTAACACATCCAATTGTCAAATTTCAAAAAATCACCATGAGATATACTTAGGGTTCTATTCGGCCAACCTTAGTGAATTAAGGAAATTTTGATCCAATCAATTTTCAGAAATCCAACAATGCATAACTCTAAGTCATCATCATCTAACATCAACCACACAATCCATTTTTAATTTACATGCTCCAAGCACAAAATCCCCAAATTAAAGTGTATAAACTCTAGAATTCAAATCACATTTAGGAGGCGCTCTGATACCATTGTTAGTATCCTACACACGTCACAAGATCTCTAAATATGATTTGTGTGTGAATTATTCAAGTGGAGTTGCGGAAATACTCACATTGATTGGTAGAGAAATTTCAAAAATTTCTTCAAGGATGATGAAGCTCCAAGCTTTGTTGAGTTGTTGGAACTCTTGGGTGAGTTTCCCTATTTACCAAATTTTTGAATCAAAAATTTTCCTCCAAGGAAAGAGAGTAATCGGCAATATGGAGAAATAAAGGAGAGAGTGAACAGTTCCTTCCAAAGGTGGTTGTTGTGTGTTTAAAAGATCCAATTTATTATGCCAATAACTTCCATCACCTTTTGACAAGTTGATGTAAGTCATGGGTCCCAGCCAATTAATTCCAAATTTAAGTTGGCTCACACAATAAGACTTTGGGCCCGGGTTCATTTAATCCGATTAAATGAATTTTCCGTTGCTAAATAATTAAATCCAATTTAATTAAATAATCATGCCTCACAAAATTATTACGATAGTCGCTTACGAATTAATTTCAAATTAATTCGTTCGCTCGAATTAAAATCCAATTTTAATCTCGTATTGAAATCCAATTTCAATTAATATATCCGATATATTATTTTAGCCGAAATAAATAAATTAAATAGAAAAATTCAATTTAACTATTAAATTTATTTTACCGATTAATTCCAAATTAATCGCGTTCTCTATTCTAGACGAATTTAATCCCAGATAAATTATTGCCGTAATTAATCCCAGATTAATTTTCTCTCTCATAATTAATCCCAGATTAATTTTATTCGAGTCAAATGTCATCGGTGAATCTTTGGGAAGCGACCCAAGAGATTCCTAGATATGTTGGCAGTAAATACGGTCATCAGACTATCCGAACACGTGCGTACCCCGTACCACGTTCTCACCGATTTACAAGACATAGTTGGCTTTTAGCAAATCACCGTGCCTACCCAATTCTCCAGAAATATTGAACGAGAAATATATAATCTCTATCAGGCGTAATATACAAAGTATTGCGTAATACGATACAGTATCGGATGTCACATGCTAGACCTAGGGCTTGCTCTGTGTCTGCCCCGTACAAAGCATATATCGGATCCCGCGTAACTAGTCTCTATAATCGAAAAGTCATGACCTAGTCATATTTTCCCGATAGCTGCAGCATTTAAGAGTACCAGTACCGTATCATGTGTGACCATCATCTCCATATGACTGAAGTGATACTCTCATCTTGACATCACATCAAATACACTACGATTCTCAGCAAACCCAGCAGAGGCGTACACAGAACCTGTTAAAGCTCCGACGACGAATACCAAAGTAAACTGATTGTCGCAAGTTGATGAGCGAAAAATATATCAATATTTACCGCCCTTTTACGTAATATTTTGTTTAGTTTCTCGGGTTTGATGAACGTGTTGATGTGTTTTAGTTTATTTTGCAGATAAAATAAAATTGGGACACAATGAAATCATTTAGGATGAAATGTGGGTCAAATAAGGGCAAAAATTGGACTTGACATATTAATTTTGGAGATTGGAAACTTGAAAGAGCGTTTTAACGAAGTGCAGTTTTGGAAATTCCAATTTTGCACATTTGTCGTATTTTGGGCATAACGTTTTACTCCGATATCGGATTGAGCTGATTCAAGTTCCAGATTAAATAAAAATCATAGATCTACAACTTTGAAAGACAAAATAATTTCGAATTCTGAAGAGTTCATACCCGAAATTGATGAACCATCCAGAAGTGTGTTGTGTGTAATTATTAAAGTCATTTTCAATCATTTTCAAAGCAAAAAAATAAATTAATAAATAAATAATAAAAATTATCAAATCACCGCCAAACATGATAAGCAATCAGTGGAGCAATTAATAATGGATTTGGTGGATGATTTGATGGAGGCAAAATTTTACCTATAAATACCAAGCCATTTCATTTGTAAATTCATACTTTCTTCTAAGGAATTCCTTAAGAATACTAAGAAGATTGTATCTTATTTGTTTATTTACAGCTTTCAGTAATTAATTTCCGCATTCGCACTTTTTTTCTTTACTTTTCAGTTTTTACTTTCCGCAATTTACTTTTTCGCACATTACTTTTCTTTCTTTAATTTTCAGTTTTTACTTTTAAGTAATGAGGAGGTAACTCCCCTTTGCTGGGGTAAAAGGTAAAACTTTTATTACTAATATTTAGATTAATCTCCCTTAATTATAATATATAAACTATTTAAAACCTGACTTAAACCATATTGGTCGATTGGTAATTATTTAAATCGGTTTTAACCTGACTAAACTGGATATCACCTGATTGGTCGGTTGGTAATTAATTATTAATTTGACTTAATCTGGATACCGCCTATATGGCTGGTTGGTAATTATCATGCAAAGTTAATATATTATATTAAGGGAGATATCTAAAATAGAAGTAATAAAAGTGGATCCTTTTACCTCAATATTTTATTTTATTGTACTTTTACTTTATTTAATTTTCAGCAATTTACTTTCAGTAATTACTTTTCAGCATTTAATTTTCAGTATTTAATTTCAGCATTTACTTTCCGTAATTTACTTTTCAACAATTTACTTTTCAGCATTTTACTTTGTCTTTTATTTTATTTAAGTTTTTACTAGCCCTAGTTATGTGTCGTAACTAAGTTAGTTATCTGGGGTTGTGATGAATTCTAATATCACCGGTTTATAAGAGGTTATTTTATAGTTTGGGTAATTTAAAGGTTTACTTATTAAGTCTTAAGCTTAATGCGTCTTGTTAATTGGCCACTAATAAGATTGATCTCGTAAATCTAAAATAAACTTGACAAAGGAATTTTAGGTTTCAGCCTTAGACTTAATATCCCACGATCTTCCTTGATGATATATAACCCTTTAATAGATTTCCTTACAGGATAGACATATACCTGTCGGGCGGGGGTAGCCATAATTGGAACTTAAACTTAATGAATCCAGGTAATTTGGTTGACATAGACATATGGTTCAATTGGGTTATACTGGGTATTTGCGTCTGACCATCGACATAGGCTTTCACATAATTTAGTGTTACAGGTTAGTAAACCGATATATTACACAAAAATGAAATAACCACTTCATCTTTAAAATGATATTGGAAGATTCACAACCCTAGATAGTTTCATAATATTGAATTTTCTTAAACCTACTTTCGCGTAATTTTATTTACTTGTTTTTAAATTCATAATCATCACCATTTCAAATCAATCAATCAACATGTTAGATTCTAGTAATCATTTGAACTTTTAAAATTAATAGATTAGGTATTAAGTCCTCGTGGGATCGATACTTTTTATACTACTTGAACGATACGTGTTCTTGTGTTATACGAGTGTGATTACGCACCGGTCAAGTTTTTGGCGCCGTTGCTGGGGACTTATTTATCTTTCATTATTAATTTTGAGGTTAGATACTTTACTTGTATCTAATTTCTTTTTACTTATTGTTTTTGTTTTCTTGTGTTTCAGGTTCTCAGAAACTACATGAGACGAACCAGAAGCTTTGAACTCCGACCGATTGACCAAGAAATTGAAAGAACCATCAGACAGTTGAGAATGGAAAGGCGAGAAGGCCAAAAAGCAATCATTAACATAGAACCTAAACCTTTGAACGTTGCACCACCAATTCTCATTCGAGACAGAACCATTCCGGTGGTTGACGGCTTCATTTCTTGTATTGTACTTCCTCCCTTACCAGCAAATGCGGGTGACATCAAAACATGCATCCAGATGATTCAGCAGTCAGTACAGTTTGGGGGAAATGCAACTGAAGATCCTAATGCCCACATCAGCAACTTCCTGGAAGTTTGCGGTACTTTCAATTACAACCGAGCAGCTGAAGAAAAAATGAGACTTGGTTTTTCCATATTCTCTGAAAGACAGAGCTAAAGCTTGGCTACATTCGTTACCAGCAGGTTCCATCACAACTTGGAACACTCTAGCCACCAAATTCCTTGCAAAGTACTTTCCACCAGCCGTAACTGCAAAGTTGAGAAATGACATCACATCCTTCGTGCAACAAGATGCAGAATCCCTTTGCGAAGCTTGAGAAAGATTCAAAGATTTACTCCGGAAATGTCCTCATCATGAGATCGCAAAGTGGCTACAAGTCCAAACCTTCTACAATGGACTTTCTGGAATAATGAGAACCACAATTGATGTTGCTGCTGGAGGAGCTTTGATGGCAAAAGGAGAAGATCAGGCCTGTGACTTAATTGAAGAAATGGCCAACAACAATTCTTTATGGCCAACAAAAATGAGCATGATCCAAAAAATTGCAGGAATTTATGAAGTTGGAGCCAACACAGCACTGAATTCCAAGCTGGATGTGATTTGCAAAAATCTGGAAACT